>PVIY010061809.1:0-11101 GCA_004026745.1 Myrmecophaga tridactyla | reverse complement strand
GCACTGAATCGATAAATCAGTTTAGGTAGAATTGATATTTTAACTATATTTAGTCTTCTGATCAATGAACACAGTATATTCTTCCATTTATTTTGGTGTTTCTTGATCTCTTTGTTTTTCAATACACAAAATTTGCATATTTTAAAAAATATGTAACATTGGCACCTGCTTTTTTTTATTTGCTATCTCTTAGACATAGATACCTTATTTTACTACAATTCTTTTTATCATAAGAATCAACTTCTTTTCTTTTTGTAAAAAATAGCATATACACAAAATGAGCAATACATTTCAAAGCACATCACACCAATTAGCTGTAGATCAGATTTCATAGTTTGGTATGGGTTACAATTCCAAAATTTAGGTGTTTACTTCTAGTTGCTCTAAGATACTGGAGACCAAAAAAATAATATGATTCAGAAATCATACTGATTTGTTAAACCCTACCTTCTCTGTATAACCACACCATCCCCTTGAACTTTCTCCCGGTCTTTAGGAGTATTTGGGCTACACACATTCTAACTTTTTCATGTTGGAAAGGGCTGTTGAGAATGTGGGATAGGGAGATGGAATTAGTTGATGTTCTGGAGAGACTGACTCCTCTGAATTTTAGGACTTATCTGGTCCAGGGACTCATCTGGAGGTTGTAGGTTTCTGGAAAGTTATCCTACTGCATAGAACGTTTAGGGAATCTCATATATCATCCTAGGTATTCTTTAGGATTGGCTGGAATGGTCTTGGTTGGGATTTAGCAGGCAATGATAAACAGCAATGTCTAATTGAAGCTTGCATAAGAATGACCTACAGAGTAGTGTCTTGACACTATTTGAACTCTCTCAACCACATATACCTTATTTGTTGCACTTCTTTTCTACCTTTTGGTCAGAATAGCATTATTGATCCCATGATTCCAGGGCAAGTCTCATTCCTGGGGTTCATCTTGCATGCTTCAGGGGAAACTTACTCCCCTGGATATCATGTCTTATGTAGGGGAAAAGACAATGATTTCACTGGCAGAGTTGGGCTTAGAAAGAGAGAGGTCATATCTGAGCAACAAAAGAGGTCCTCTGGAAGTAACTCTTAGGCACACCGATAGGTGGCCTAAGCTCTGCTACATGCATAAAACTTCACAAGAGCTAGATTTAAGATCAAGGACTTGGCCTATTGATTTGGGTGTCCCATTGTTTTACACAGTATCAGGCTTTTCCCAGTTGCAAAGTTTAATAGTCCATATTTTTTCTCCCATCCCTCAAGGGATTTTGCCAATACTTTTTCATTATCTGCTGAATATACTATGAGTTGAATCCAGGCATTACATTAAGCTATTGAGGATTAACAGCCTCATTCTGATTATATGTTTGTATTGTTTAAATGATCTATCCACATAGGTTAAGTTAGATTATATGCTACAGAAAATTTAGGTTCTGGACAAAATAAATCTTTCTTCCTATGGTCTCAAAGAGTAGATGAGGTTCTAAAATATAGACAATGTCTTCCTTACACTTGTATTCTGAATTACTTTAATTCCAACCTGGTTGGCTTCATTCTTATCTCTTAATACCAGGTTATAGATAAAGGAAAAAGTCTCTCAAAATCAGTTACCACTCCAGACCAAATTTGACTGTTATAAGAGCTTACAATCTAGTTCCATGCTTACTAATAAGCGTTTTCTAAATTAGACCATACAATATTTGCTCTTTTTTAATGGTTTATTTTGCCTCACCAAATGTCCCACAGGTTCATTCACAATGTTGCATGCCTCATAACTTTCATTACTTCTTGTAGCAACGCAATATTCAATCACATTTATACACCGTTGTTTGCCATTCTACTTCTCAGTCAGTGCATACTTCAGCCACCTCTATTCATTAGGCATCATGTATAATGTCCAAAGGCAAAACCTCATCAATACTCTCAATTTTAGATAATTTTATTGTTTCCGTGAGAAAGATAAGCAAATAGAAAAACTAAATCTTCCCCGAAATCTTTTCCCTCCTCTTATTTATGCCTGGTGTCTAGTGTTGCTGTTGTATTGTAAATGTTTTCTGTTAACATTTAGCATGCAACAGCAGTTTTCCCCTGTACCCTGAACTTAAACACTCTTTGTACAAGAATCGTACATCTGCAGTTGTTCATGCAATAACTTATTTAACTTTGTAGTGTTAATCGGTAGGACACATGAATCTATACAATCCCTTTAAACCATATTCACCTTCAATATGGTAATATTACTTATAGACCCACTTGTGAACTACCTCAACTTCTATCTACTCCTTTTCATTTGAGTTCAACCTCATTAGCTAACCATTCACCCATCTCCAGCTTCCATGTATCTCTAGGTCCCCTATATTTTGTAATATAAGACTCTGATTTTACCATTACCATGGTCATAAAAGGGGAATTATATGGTATCTATCCTTTTCTCCTGGCTTATTTAACTCAGCATTGTGTCCTCAAGGTTCATCCATCTTATCATGTGCTTCAGGACATCATTTCACCTTACTGCTTCATAATATTCCATCACATGTATATACTACATTTTGTTAATCCACTCTTCTGTTGATGGGCACTTGGATTATTTCCACCTTTTGGTGATTTTGAATAATGCTGCTATCAACATCAGTGTGTAAATGTATGTTTGTGCACTGCTTTCAGCTCTTCTGGGTATACTGAGTAGTGGTATTGCTGGGTCATAGGATAATTCAATATTTAGTTTCCTAAATATCTGTATTCCAAACTGTCATCCATAACAGATGCACCATTACACATTCCTAACAACAGTGCAGAAATGTCCAAGTTTCTCCATAGCCTCTCAAAAATTCATAGTTTCTTCTTTAATAGCAGCCATTCTTATAGGTGTGAGGTGGTATCTCATTGTATTTGATCTGTATTTTCCTTGTAGCTAATGAAAATGAGCATCTTTTCATGTCCTCTTTAACCATCTTTATTTGGTCTTCAGAAAAATGTCTATTCATGTCTCTATCCCATTTTATAATTGGGTCTTTTTTTCTTTTGCTGTTGAGCTGTATGATTTTTTTTAATGTATAGAGATATCAAACATTTATCTGATGTGCAATTTCCAAATATTTTCTCCTATTGAGTTGTCTTCCTCTTCACCTTTTTGACAAAGTCTTTTAAGGTGCAAAAACATTTGATTTTGAGGAGTTCCCATTTATCTATTTTTTCTTTTGTTGCTTGTTCTTTGGGTGTAAAGTTTAGGAAGATATCTCCTATTGCTATGTCTTGAAGATGTTCCCTGAATTTTATTCTAGGAGCTTTATGGCAATGATTTGCATATTTAAGTGTTTGATCCTCTTTGAGTTAATTTTTGTGTAATGTATAAGGTAAGGGTCTTCTTTCATTCCTTTGGTTATTGATGTTCAGTTCTTCCATGCCCATTTATTGAAAAGACCCACTGTCACTATTGATATTAAACATTGTGCTGGGAAGTTCTAACTAGGGCAACTAGGCAAGAAAAAGAAATAAAAGTCATCCACAATGGAAAGAAGGAAGTAAATTTTTTTCTGTTTCCATATGACATGATTCTATATGTAGAAAATCCCCAAAACTCTACAACAAAGCCACTAGAGCTAATTAATGACCACAGCAAAGTGACAGCATACAAGATCAACATGCAAATATCACTAGGGAAAATGAAGGAAAAAATCCATTTGCAGCAACCAGGAAAATATTTTTTAAATTTTTACAATTTTTAAAAATTATAAAAAAATTTCAGTGGGTTTAGGGTCAGCCGACCATAGATTTGTTGGCATATTTTCATGCTCTTAATTTGCTTCCTTTGGTGAATACTTCTATCTTTGTGCCAGTACCATGCTGTTTTGAACTCTGTGACTTAATAATAAGTTTTAAAACCATGAAGAGTTAATCCTCCCCCTTCATTCTTCTATTTTCAGGATTTTTTTTTTTTTAGCTATTTGAGGTTTCTTTCTCTTCCAGATGAATTTGGTATCTAGCTTTTCTATGTCTTCAATCTAAGTTGTTGGGATTTTGAATGATACTGTTTTGAATCTGCAGATCACTTTGGGTAGAATTGACATCTTATTTATATTTAATCTTCCTATCCATGACCAGGGAGTGTCTTTCCAACTATTTAGATCTTTGAATTCTTTTAGCAATGTTATATAGCTTTTTGTGTACAAGTCCTTTACTTCCCTAGTTAAATTCAATCCTAGATACTTGATTCTCTTAGTTGTTATTTTGAATGGAATTTGTCCTTAATTGACTCCTCAATTAAATCATTGCTGATGTATCAAAATATTACTGATTTCTGTGCATTAATTTTATATCCTGTCACCTTGCTGAATTTGTTTATTAGCTCAAGTAACTTTGTTGTAGTTTTCTGAGGATTCTCTAAGTATAGTGTCATGGCATCTGCAAATAATGAAAGTTTTACTACTTCCTTTCCAATTTGGATGACTTTTATTTCTTTTTCCTACCTGATTACACTAGCTAAACCTTCTAGTACAACTTTGCATAATAATGGTAACAGAGGGCATCCCTTTTTCATTTTCGATATTAGGGGGGAAAGCTTTCAGTCTCTTTCCATTGGATATAAGTGGATTATAGGTTTTTCATATATGCCCTTTATCATATTGAGGAAGTTACCTTTGATTCATACATTTTGAATTGTTTGTATAAGAAATGGAAGTTGAATTTTGTTGAGTACTTTTTCAGTATCAATTAAGATGAACCTGTGATTTTTCCCTTTTGATTTATTAATGTGCTGTATTATATGAATTGGTTTTCTTGTGTTGAACCATCCTTGCATTCCTTGTATAAAACACATTTGGTCCTGGTATCATTCTTGATATCTCCATTCTTAATTAATTTGGTCCAGCTAACTATCAATGACTGTCCCACTCCATTTAACACCTTAGAAAATCTGGCCAGGAAGTCAGAAAAACCAGTGCTGAAAAACCCAAAAGATTCTAATACTTGACACAAAGATTTTACTAGTTTCATTTTATCAATAGGATCCATGCCTTTATTTACAATTTCAAATAAACAGTCACACGCTTCTTCCCATATAACTTCTATTGACATATGACCTAGCAGCATATTTATAAACCTAACATTAGCTATAAGGGATAAGTCTACCCAGGAGACATAATCCCTAAATACATCAAGGTACTGACATGTCATGTTTGAATTAGCATATTGATAATTTTGTATGATTTGGTATCATAATTCCATCAGATTTGGAATGCACTGCTGCCTCATGGTATCTTTTATTATTAGATTATTCCTATGAGCCTCTGATATATGCACCACATCACAAACCACCAACACTGATTCAATAGCCATGAGGATTCAGAGGTACAGATCCCCATACCCATTGGATTAGGTCCACTGGGTCAAAAAAAAAAGCAAAACCTTGGGACATTTGGTGAGAGATACTGTAACAAAGAGCAAGGCAAAGACCTGAGCTGCTTTATTTCATATAAAAGTCTTTTCTGGTAGGAAATTCAGGATCTGAGCTTGAAGCAAAAATGTAAGTGTCTGCTTAATTAGCTGTCGTTGAATGGTAGTTAGTTCTGAGGATTTGTATTTAACTTGGTGTTGTAGTATGTGATCAACACTATATGTCCCCTGGGGTAGAACTTCTGCAAACAAGTGCCAAGCATTAAGGAAATCTTTAACTGCTCAAAACAGGTCAGAGCCCTTTGTCTAAAGTCTGAATCAGCATTTGGATTTAGCCCTAAAGAACCCATTCATCCATCCCTGCTGCTATACTAGGAGTTTTCTGATTATAATCAACATGCTGTCTGATCCTACAGAGGAATCCACAAACATCTTCCCTATCACTCCATTCTACCTCCCTACTTGCCCTCAGCAGAGTTGGTCAGCAGAGTGGAGCAATGCTGCATGTAAGGAGTGGGCAGTGTGGTTCTTGTCTTTGTTGTCATCCTCTGCTACCACCGTAGCACTAATTCCCATGATCAAGCTGATCCAGGCCATGGGTCTATCATACTCTACATCCATTGGTACCTTGTCTTGCTTGGTACAGGGCAGGAAGGTGAGCCAGTGGGCTGGTGGGTTTGGGAAGAAAAGGGAAGACCTGAAGGGCTGAAGCAGCACAGCTGAGTCAGTGAGAAGTGAGTTCCCCAGTGGGGGCCAGACTGGCCAAGGCCAGCAGCCTCATGAAGAACACAGAGGACAAACTGTGGGACCATTTCTTGATTTCTTTTAGCAATGTTTTGCAGTATTCTGTGTATAGGTCTTTTATGACCTTGGTTTAATTTATTATTAAATATTCTATTATTTTCCTGGATGTTGTAAATGGAATTTTTTTCTCCATTTTCCCTAGTGATTTTTGCATGTTGATCTTGTATGCTGTCACTTTACTGTGGCCATTAATTAGCTCTAGGAGCTTTGCTGTAGAGTTTTGAGGATTTTCTACATATAGAATTGTGTCATATGGAAACAGAGAAAATTTTACTTCCTTCTTTCCATTGTGGATAACTTTTATATCTTTTTCTTGCCTAATTGCTCTAGTTAGAACTTCCCAGCACAATGTTTACTATCAATAGTGACAGTAGGCATCCTTTTCTTGTCCTGATCTCAGAGGGAAAAATTTCAGTCTTTCCCAATTGAGCATGATTTAGCTGTGGATTTTTCATATATCCCCTTTATCATGTTGAGGAAATTTCCCACTTTTCCTATCCTTTGAAGTGTTCTTATCAAAAAAGGATCTTAAATTTTATCAAATGCTTGTCTGCATCAATTATGGGGTCATATTGTTTTTCCACTTTTATTTATTGCTGTGGTATATTACATTATTAGATTTTGTTGTGATAAACCAAATTTGCATACATGGAATAAGACTTGGTCATGGTTTATAATTCTCTTAATATGCTGCTATTTGAAGTATTTTGTTGAGGATTTTTATATTTATATTCATTAAAGTAATTGGTCTGTAATTTTCTTTTCTTGTAGTATCTTTGTCTGGCTTTTTTATTTGGGTTATGTTGAATTCACAGAATGAATTTGGGTAGCTTTCTCTCTTCAAATTTTTAAAAAGTTTGAGCAGGATTGATTGTAATTCTTTCTTGAATGCTTGGTAGATGTGCTGGTTTGAAATTGTTATATGTCTTAGAAAATCTGTGTTATTTTAATCCAATCTTGTGACAGCAGAGCTAGTATTGGGTCGGACCTTTTGGTTAGAACTTTTCCATGGAGATATTACCCCATCTACTTAAGGTGGGTCTTAATCTGCTTGCTGGAGTCCTTTGATAAAGAGACAATTTTGGAGAGAGGTCAGTCAAAAATTCCCTGGAAGATGCTAAACAAGGACCCACAGAAACTGAAAGAGCCATAATCTGGAGAGATCCAAGAGAAGCTAGAGGTGAAATCCAGCTTTTGCTCTAGAGAAGCTAAAGGAGGGTCCATAGGGTAGAGGGAAAAAGCCACTGGAATCAGAAAATTAAAGCAATGAAACCAGGAGTAAGAACCAGCAGATGCTGGCCACAAGCCTTCCCAGCTGAGAGAGCAGTACAAGATGCCAGCAGCCTTTCTTCAGAGTCCAGGTATCATACAGTTGATGTCTAAAATTGGACATTGTCATGGCTTTAGAACTGTGAATTTGTGATCTAATATATGCTCCCTTGTAAAAGCCAATCCTAGTCTGATATATTGCAGTCCAGCAGCATTAGCAAACTGAAACAGCAGAATTTATATGTGAAGCTATCTGGTCCTAGTCTTTTCCTTTTTTGGGGGGGTGGTTTGATGATTGACTCAATTACTTGTGATTGGTCTGTTGAGGTGTTCTATTTCTCTTCAAGTCAGTATTAGTTGTTTGTGCTTTCCTAGTAAGTTGTCTAGTATGTCTAAATTGCCCAGCTTGTAAGCATATAGTTGCTTATAGTATCCTTTAATTATCTCCTTTATTTCTGAAGGATCAGTAGTTAGGTCCTTCCTCCCATACCTTATTTTATTTATTTTCATCTGTTCTCTTTTTTTCTGTCAGCCTAGCTAAAGGTCCATCTATTTTTTATTTATTTATTTATTTATTTATTTATTTATTTATTTTGCAAAGAACCAACTTCTTGTTTTGTTGATATTCTCTATTGTATTCATGTTCTCAATTTCATTTACTTCTACTCTGATCTTTGTTATTTCTTTCCTTCTGTTTGCTTTGGGGTTAGTTTTCTGCTCTTCCTCTAGTTCCTCCAAGGAGCCCATTAATTCCTAAATGTTTGCTGTTTTTTTTTGTTTTTTAATAAAGATGTTAAAGACAGTAAATTTCCCTCTAAGTACAGCCTTTGCTACATCCAAAGGTTTTTATATGGTGTGCTCTCTTTTTCTTCTGCTTCAAGATATTTACTGATATCTTTTAATTTCTTCTTTGATCCACTGGTTGTTTGAGTGGATTATTTAGCATTCATGTATATGTTAATTTTCCAGTCTTCTACCTGTTATTGATTTCTAACTTCATTCCATTATGATCCGAGAAAGTTTTATCTATAATTTCAATGTTTTTAAGTTTATTGAAATTTGCTTTGTGAACCAACATGCAGTCTATCTTGAAGAATTATCTATGATCATTTGAGAAAAATGTATATTCAACTGTTGTGGGATACAGTGCTCTGTAAATATTTGTAAAATCTAGTTCATTTATCATAATATTTAAACTCTCTCTACTATACGTCTATATTTTAATAGAAGTAATTATTGATATTTGTATTATAGGTAATATTGGTGTTTTGAAGATTCTCCCCCATCCCTCCTAATTTCAGTCTGGATCTGATGCATATTCCTCTCTGCTTTGTTTGGTGAACCCCTATCAGTCACAACAGATGTTATCTTTGGTGACTGGCTTTCCAAATGCACTTGTCCATGAGAGGCATCAACAAAATTTCAGAGATGGTAAGGAAAGGGGAATAGCTCAATGTCATTATCATTTTCTCCTGGCTTCCTTGTGAAGATGCTAGAATGACTGCATCACTCTAAGGCGAACTTTTGCTCAGCGTACGTTAACTTTTTTGTTAATTTCCTTAACTTTGCCCCATTCTCTATCTTTTCTTTATATCCTTTCCAGCTAAACCATCTGAGTTGGACCTTTCTTCATGCTATGTCCCTGACATGGGCCAAAGCAGCACATAGTAATTACTCAATAAATATGGCAACAATAGCAGAAGCAATAATAATTATTTTGATGGCAATTATTGCTTTTGTTAAAAAATCAGGATATTTCTTGGCTCACCACTGTTGGAGTTTTAAGGAGCCATTAAATGACAACTCCTCTGGGACCATGATTAATTGAAGTCCACACATATAAGTCAGATAGTAAAATTACTAGCAGTATTGCAAATAAATCTGAATTTGAGAATGTGACTTAGACATATACTTTTCTGCTCCTTTCCAGTGACTTTAAATCATCTAGCTAGCAGAGTATCTAGATGAACTCTTAATTTAACTAATCTTGAAAGTAAATCTGAAAATCTGAAAATAGAGTCCCTTTAGCTTGCATTCAACAGATCAGAAGAAATTATCCTACCTTATTATGAGACAAAGTACTACTTATGGGGAAGACCATTAGATTTACAACCCTCTATCCACTCTCATTGTTTAACTATCCATCCACTATTTCTTCACTACTTATTAATTAAACTCATAAAATTTTGTATTTATCTCTACAGAAGATACCATGAGGAAACTGACCTTAATTCTGTGGTACAAACATATAATACAGTCCAATTTAGTGAGGATCAGAATATATGAGCCTTCCTGCCTATGCTATATTGGGATGTAAATTAAATACAAAAGTTAGAGAAAGAGACAAAGGCCATGAAAGAGAAAAAGAAAATCACAATGTGGAAGGAAAACTCTTCTACCTGAGGAAATCATAAACATTGTTGTGGAAAATGCATTGTGATTATGGATACAGAAACACCTTTATAATCAGAAAATTGACCCCAATATAAAAATCAGTATAATGTGTTTTTGCATTTACCCATAGATGCTGTGTACATCTAATAATTAACTCATTATGATTCTATCCATTAGAATATGGCTTTTGTAAACACATCCAGAGGAAAGCATAATGATGTCTCAGGGGTGATACTTTGATTAAATAATTCAAGGATGAGAGTATCAAAGTTAGTTAGCCATTCAGGTATAAACATCTCACTTTTTATACCTTCAGGGAAGCTAAGAGATCACTATACCTTCACAGGTAAGTCTGACCCATTTGAAAATAAAGAACACCTAAAACAAGACATAGCATTTTGTTTTCTTCCTACTTCATCTTATAATTATAAAATGAAATTAGTATTGAATGCAAGAATTGCCACACTAAATCAAAACAACAGGCAGACAGACCCTGGACTTTCTCTGACAGAGAGAATATTTGACTTGTTATGTCAATAATAGGAGACAAGGAAGAACTTGCAACCATTCCTCACCCTATTTGCAGATTCATCATTAGAGATAAGCTAAGGTTTGGAGTAGATGTAAATGCTGAGCATTAAATGAAATTCAAAAAGTTCATAAATGACACTTCCCTTATAACATAAATGAATTTTTCCAGGACCATCAGAACAGATTCATGTTATATTTTGTTCAAGGGGAAATCCCTTTTCAACATTGCCAAGGATTTTATTGAGCTTTTGTCTGAAGTTCTCACAATAAGATTCTGTAGTGCTGAGGTTTTCTTTTTTATTTTTCTGTCTTGTATATAGAACTTTCATCCTCCCCTTTTGTGTACATATGGGTGTTCTTTTCAATAATTCTGTTATTTAAACTGGTGTGAATTTTATGCCTTTAGTTATTTCTTATCTTCTATTAAGAGTCTTTATTACTTTCATTTCTCATTAGTCTACATCTTGGAAGTTGAGAGCAGCAGTGAATGAAGGAAAAGTTCTCAAAAATCTACCTGTGGAAGTATACATAATTGTGTCATGGTGTGTAACTACAAGTGAAAAATTCTTACAACATATAAATTGGGTTTGCATTTTAAAACCCTGATCAATTTAGTGGGGATCAGAGCATAGAGGCCTTCCTGCCTGTGGAAGATTGGGTTTTTTACCCTAGAAAAGGCATTTTCTTAATTTCAGTCAGAGTTCCTGTGGGTATGAATTCA
>PVIY010061808.1:0-11102 GCA_004026745.1 Myrmecophaga tridactyla | reverse complement strand
GGCCCGTGGGGGTGGGGTCGGCGAGTTCTCGCCCTTGGCGGCGGCGGCGGCTGCCCGGGACCGGAATGGAGCGCCGCGGTGAGTGTGGCGCGGGGCTGCGGCTGCGGGCTGCCCTCAGTGGCCGCCGGGGAGTTGCGGTCCCGCGTCTGCGCCGCCCGAGGGGAGGAAGCTGCGGGCTGTGCTGGGGCGGGAACCCGAATGTCTGAGCCGAGCTAATTTAATTCCCCCAGTAATTTCATTTTTTATTTCAGGAGATACAAACAAAATTAGGACTCTTAATTCTAGAAAGATAAAATGTGAGAATGAAGAAGAAGCAAACTCAGGTGTTTTCAGAGATGAGATCCTTTAATTTTGTGCTCCTTTTAATCCTCATACAAGCCTGTAGTAAGCTGTGCAGGAAATACATCTAGAAAATACTAAAGCCAGGATTCAAATCCAGAGCTTTCTTAGTCCAAAAGATTGTCTTTTTTACGATACCATTCCGAAATTACCCCAAATAGTGCCCTAATAATCAAACATTTTGTGTTCACCAAGTCAGTTTATCATATGAGTGGATACTCCTAAAACGTGTTTTAAACAAAGAAATACTTTTAATGAGACTCGATAACCCAAGATATGGAGTGTGAGCGTGTGTATGTGTGTTTATGTACAGTTAGAGAGAACTAAATTTAATTGCTCTTTTACGTGCTGGACACTTATACGCCACTGTCTTGATTGAATCCTTATCGTAACCTCATGAGAATAGGTGTCAGGATGTTATTTCCATTTTGTAATGAGCATGCCAGAGTGAACAGATGATTAACAGCTTTACAGGTCGTTCAGTAAATAATAAATGATGAGGAAGGATTTTGAAAAAAAGGTCTTTATTTTTACAAAGCCCATATTTCATGTTTATTTTTGAAGGTGATATGATGGAAGGAGATACGTGCCCTTCCATTAAATGACATTTTCAGGGCAACTTTAAAAGTAAAACACACATGTACACACACATACACACTAAGAGTAAGAGGAAGTGATTAAGAGCATGGATTTTGGAGTCAAGGCAGATCTTGGTTTATCATTTGTCAGCTGAGACAAGTTACTTGACTTCTAAACCCCAGGTGTCTCACTTGTGAAAAGAAGAAATAGAAGTTTGCTATCATAGATTTATCATAATTACTGGCACTGAATAATAAATGGGAAGATGCTATTAGTGACTTCTGGTTTTTTTAAAAATACTAAGGTGGGCTGTGGACTATTGATTGAAAACCTAATATGTTTCCTGTGGTTGATGTAGTATTTGTGTTTCTCATTTTTTTTCTGTTTCTCTCCCTTTTAAGGATTTCAGTTTTTCTGACTTATTGAAGGATGATTGAGCATAAAGAGAAAAGGAAAAGAAAAAAAATGTTTTGGCATCAGGCCAACACTCTACTGATGTCACCACTTCAGAAATAGGGTTCAAATCCATAAATTCCAACTCCACTTTTAACCCGGATTACATCAGGGAGTGGGTGAATGATATCAGGAAGTTCTCCCTCATGTTACTCTATTTGAAAGAAGCTATTCTGTCAGGTTTGTCAACAGTTTTCTTTCAGCATTTTTGCAGGGTAGTTTGTAAAATTTAAAATGCCAGCCTAGCTACAAATATGTGTGTATACAGGGGTAAGAACAGAATATTCTGCTTTAATTAATTATATGGCTTTCAATTTCTTTTTTTTTGCCAAGTGTCTGATGTTTACATTGGTACAATAAATAATAGTAACTTTGGTAAGTGTGAGGAGAAAAAAACCATAAGAAATGAAAATCAGTTGTTGGTTCCTAGCAGTTGTCCCATTTAACATAAGAAACTGAATTCATTGGAATTTTTTCCCCTGGGTAACATACAGCAAGTGGCACTAATTACGCACCAGCTGTGAGGTAACTAACGTGAACCCACGGAAGAACTGCACCTGCCGCAGCGGCGTGGACTTGGGCCTTTCTGGCTGAGCACATTTAAAAAAACCTAAATGTCCACCCCACTCACTGGCATGTTAACCTTCTTGTTAATGGTGGCACGGTGCATGGATCGGCCTTTAGTAAGCAGCCTAGTGTTTATATTTCACGTTGGTGGTACTTTTACCTGGATTCAGTTTTGCATATTCTTGTTAATATTTATGACTGCGAGTGAACATTTTTCTCTCAAAAATCAAACTGAAAGAGGTTCTGAAACCTCTTTGTGAATTAAGGGCTAATCATAAAATTATTCTCTGTCTCATTTCAAATTGTTAAGGAACATAAGATTTGATTCTCCTGAAGCAAAGGACCGTATATACATCTGTACTCCCTGATTTTAGTACCTGCCTTCCAACTTCTAGTGCCTTTTCATATCCAAATTTGATTATAATGATATTTGATAAAGATAAACCTCCTATTCCTTTTTGATAAGTTGAAGTTCATTACCATATTTATAATAGTATGTCTAGATATAGAAAATGAAGATTACCAGTGTTTTCTTATTTATGTGAGATCTCCTGGGACTTTGTAGAAATTTATAAGATTTCAGTAAGTATATTTCTATGTATATAAGTTAATTATTTATTTCTGGAATATGTTTTGAGAAACAAACCAAAAACACATCTTAACGCTTGTACTCAGTGCTGCTGTAAGAGTTTTTTTTCCTCCCAGTTTTCAAGAACATTTATTTGTTTTGAGATGGGTACATGGTCAAGTATGCTTCTGGGTTTTTTATATTTAGGAGATCCTACTTAATTGTTGGCCAACTTTCAGAACAGTAAAAATCAGTGCAGTTTGTAAGTATTCTAAGTTTACAAAGAAATGCTTGGTCCCTTCCTTTTTTTTTTTTTTTTTTAAACTTTTTTATTGTATCGTATGACATAAATACAAAGCAAAGAAATAAAAAAGCAATAGTTTTCAAAGCACTCTTCAACAAGTAGTTCCAGGATAGATCCCAGAGTTTGTCATGGGCTACCATATGGTCTTCTCAGATATTTCCCTCTAGCTGCTCTAGAATATAGGAGGCTAGAAGGCTTAAATATTTTTTTATCACCACAATCGACTTTTTCTTTCATTTTTGTGAAAAATAACATATATACAAAAAAGCAATGAATTTCAAAGCACAGCACCACAATTAGTTGTAGAACATGTTTCAGAGTGTGGCATGGGTTACAATTCCACAATTTTAGGTTTTTACTTCTAGCTGTTCTAAGATACTGGAGACTAAAAGAGATACAAATTTAATGATTCAGCAATCATATTCATTTGTTAAATCCTATCTTCTCTGTATAATTCAACCATCACTATATGAAACTATATAAATATTACAAATACAATACTATATTTGTAATTGTATTATAATATACAATATTAAATTTGTAATATTACTAATAAGTTGTTCCCATTCCCATTCATTTTAATAGCTTGATTTTGAAGTCTAAAAATGGATGATTAAATGGTAATAAAGTTATCTTGCTATTGTGGAGAGATATCCTAAATACGTTAAGTATGAAACTGGTAATGCATTTCTTACCAGAGTAACACACCTGCCGTTTATTTAAGGAAGCATAGCTTTGTAATAAAGTTTTATTCTTAACTGGGTTAACTTTTTAAAAAATTATATTTTAATTTATGTACAGTAAAATTTACTCTTTAGTTTCCTTAGAAGATTTCAAGTATTAAAATCCTCATCTCTCATATTTATCCTTAGTGTCACAGATTTAAAATGATGGTAATTTAAAACCAGTTGGTCCACATCTTAGCTCTCTATGCTGTCATGTTGGACAGCATAGAGAACATTTCCATCAACACAGAAAGTTCCATTGGACAGTGCTGGTATAGACAACTGGCATTTGTCAGTATCAAGGATATTGAGATGAGTTCTTCAGTCATAAATATTTCAGCTCTCTATGGCATTTAAAGGAAATCTAGAAAAAGATGTTACTGAAGCAAATTGAAAACAATTATACATTGAAATAGAAACTGGATTCTCCTTAAGTTACCTTTGTAGTGTTTAACTTTCATGCCCTTCTATGAACTGACCCAGTAAATCAGTGTCAACCAAGTTACAGGATTTGGTTAAATTTGTTGTTTAAGGGATGGCAGAGAACGCTCTGGCAAGAGAATGACATAATCTAGGTTCTTGGCCTACCTCTGCTGTTGACTAGCTTTGGGCTTAAGTCGTTTCATCTTTTAAAATTGAAGTGCTTGTACCAGATGCTATCAATTTTATGATTCTGTGATTCAAATTTTAATTGGAGTTCAAGTTAAAGATTGACAGTTCGGAACTTAATAAGTTAACTAAATATTTATTTTGAAACTATATGATGCAATTTAGAGCCCCCGAAGTCCCTAAGATTTTTTTAATGTCGGTTTTATGATAACTGTCTTAGAGTGGTGTTTATGAAAATTTTCCACGTGAGAATATGAGGCTTGTGTTACAATAGCTGTGGTGGATAAAACACATGCCATAAAGCTCTGTGCCCCCTAAAGGAGTAAAGATGTTGCAGTTTGTCCCTAATTCTTTAATTTACAATAAAAATGGAGAGCCTAATGTGGGAGTCAGAGAACTGTGAAAACATTTATTCTTTCTTTGATAGAGTACGTGATAAGAGTTTGGTAATTCTCCTACAAGACTTATCTTCAGTAAGAGGTTACCCAGTAGTCTTACACAAGTAGCAAATGTGGAGTTTGAAGTTTTAGATCTCTATCCAGCATTTATAAGGACATTATAAATAATTACAGGGGTAAATTTTGCCTCATGTTAAAATGCTGAAGCACAATATGTGTTCTGTGTTTAATTATAGCACTAGATTAATGAACTTGCTGTGTAACTGTCAGTTCAGGTATATGATTGCCCCTCTGTGGGGAATAATATGTTCTGAATTCCAAAGAACAGATTCATAAATATTCTTCTAGTTATATAGTAATTTAAAAGTCTTTCTTTGTGGTATGCTTCCTGTTGGGGGTTGAATCCTGTCCCCCACAAAAGGCATGTTCAGGTTCCAACCCCCAGTCCTGTGGGTGTGAACCCATCTGTAAGTAAGACCTTTGAAAATGTTATTAGTTAAGATGTGCCCAAACAGAATGGCGGTGGGTCTTAACCCAGTATGGCTGAAGTCCTTATAAGCAAAGGAAATTGAACAGAGAGGTGATGCCATGGGGAACAGCCAGAAACTGGAAGTCAACGATGGAAGAGAAGGGAGATGATGCCACCACATGCATTGCCATGACTGAAAAGCCAGTGAACCCCCAGAGAATGCTGGCCAGCCAGAAGATACCGACTCCAGGCAGAAACAAGTCTTCTAGGTCTGACACTGTGAGCCAATAAATTCCTGGTGTTGAGTCAACCTGTTTTATTTTGTTTGAGCAACCCAAGAACTAAAACACCTCCCATTCCTGGTTGAAATACCATTCAAGGAAGCTAAAATCTGGGAATTTGAAAAATGGAAGGTTTCTAATTGGGCTAGAATAATAGTGCACAGTATTTCATTTTTCTGGTACTCAGTGTTTTGAGGTATCCATTGCTGTTGTAAAAGATGTTTGAAGGGAAATCTGTAGTCCAATACTTCCATTTTTTGATTATACGACTAACTCTATTTTAAAATGGATTTTAATAAAAGTTTATCTTCAAGATTGGTGCCTTGCTTTTCTATTGTTTTTAAAGTAGGCTTAGAAAGGAAGCTAAAAATATTCACCAGTTTCAGATAAACAAGTTGTACAATTTTTTTAAAAAGCTCTTTAATTCACTTTTATTTAGTAACCATATAACTCCGATCTCATAAAGTGGTAGCTTCTGATGAATTCTAGATTCTTCTAGGTTTGACAGAACTGGAGTAAGAAGAGTTATGGTAACTTTCTAAAGCAGATTTTATTGAACAAAAGAATCAAGTGTAATGTCATTAAATATTATGTTCTGTTGGGAGAGGGAAGTTCTGCATAAATTTTCTTACAAATCTTAATTGAAATCCTGTCTTGGGGATTAACCTATTTTTTCCCTAGTGTAATGTACAGGAGGATATATAAATTTCTTTCAGACAAGTTTTATTTAGTAAATTTTACCTTTGGTAACTGTTGCTTAATTTTCAGCCTTCGCATTGTGCCAGATATTTTGTGAGATATTAGAAATATTAAATTGCTAGCCTCAGATAGACCCTGAAACTAAACAGCTAGAAGTGATTTTCAGTGGATATCACTTACATATTATTTTAAATATTAACAGGTTATGTCTTAGTGGCTGGTATCTGTGAAGTGAATCTTTGAGGACTGATGTGTGAAGTACAGGTTGTGCATTTAGTACTTGTATACTAGTTCTTGGATTCGTATCCTGCTCTGCATTGCCTAGATCTGTTTACATAATTTAGCATCAGGTATAATAGTAACTGGCATATTTGATTGCAGGATAAAGGCTTTTAAGTCACAGGTTGCATATTACTAGTCATTAAGCTATAACTTCTTTAACCTTGGCAAGATAACATAGTGATGAAGAACTAAACAAGTTCTGGAGCCAGAGTTCCTGAAGTGGAGTCCTTATTCTACCACCTACTAGTTGTATAATCCTGGGCAAGTTACTTCTCTGCTCTGTGCCTCAGTTTCCATACCTGTAAAAAGGAGATAATTAACCTGTATCATTGAATATTGTCAAGATCAAATGAGTTATTATGTGAAGTTTTTAAAATAAGTATTTAAAAATGTCACCTGATATTATTTTTACAGCTCCTAGATAGCTGGATAAAGATAGGTACTGTTGCTGAGGCTTTTTCTTTTATTCTGTAAATTCAGAAGTCATTATGGCAAAAGAAAAAAGAAGGGGAGGGTGGGTGTGTCCTATTGATCAGTTGATAAGTTCTGAAAATTTTTTTCCTCCTGATTGTTTTTATTGAGTTCCAGGGCTTTCTTGCTTCATCTTGCAAGTCAAGAATCTCCTTTCTTTTAAAAATATCAGTAATTATTGTAGTTTAAATGTACAGTACTTTCCATTTCAGGGAGAGGTAAACTGAATTAACAAGACTCATGTTAAAAGTTGTCTTTTTTTTTTTCATCAAGAAAAACATCATGGCTTTGTCACTCATTAAGCATTTCTGGGAAGAGTTTGCAATACAGACACTGCAGTATTGTGTTAATGCTTGAGAACCAAAAAGTGGAGCTGGCTAATCTGTTTTCACTTGATAAACTGAACAGGGGTGGAATAAATGGCAAAAATAGGTGAAACAATAAATTAAAATTCAGATGACCATATTACGGGGGGATTAAAGAGTTTTACTGCTCTAAATACAAGTATTAACACTTGGTTGACTTTTATTATATTCAAATACATAATATCCTTGCAGTATAAATGAAATTTCATTACATTTACAATGAATATGGCCACTAAAATATTAAAAAATTTAAATTAAATACAAGATAATTCTTATCTACATAATACATACTTTAACTTGTCAGGTATAGAAATAATTTAATAAAATATATCTTTAATTACCATCTTATTCCCAAGTAATTTAGATTTTATGTTTAAAATCAAATGAAAGCTTGTCAGTGACTTTTTTCATAAGCCAAAGTATTGTGGGAACTGACTATAAGTATAATTTGTTATTGAATGTAATTCTATACGAGGTATATTTGTGGTTGAAGGTATTTAGGTGGAGTGGCTTAAAAATGCAACAGTAATAACTATTTATAAATATTAAAACTTTCAAAAGCAGTTTTATTTCTGTTAATTTGCAACAATCTTTAAGGTAGGTAGAATAAGTTCTTATCAATTGCATTTTACTGATAATGAATCTGAGATTGTGTAAGAATGTTTACGTGTGGTCACTTCAGGGAACTGGCAGATCATGTGGCCATTTATCTGTTTTTAGTGTGGGAGAAGAACAGTTACTACCTTGTTTGCTTTGCTCATTGCTGCTAATGCTTGGGGGGAAAGAATATTTAATGTTGCTGAAGGAGCTGCTTAATTTGCTACTATTGCTAAGGTTTTTTTTGTATGCTGTATAGCAGGGTCGCTATTTTTCCATGTGAGTATCCCATTACTGCAGCACCACTTGTTGAATTTTTGTTTATTTGTTGTATTTTGTTTGTTTGTTTTTGGGGAAGTGCATGGACCAGGAATCTAACTGCATGGCAGGCAAGAATTCTACCAGTGAACTACCCTTGCACAACCCCCCAAGCTTTTTTGTAAAGGAATAATTTCAATTTAAGAGGCTTTTGCTTCATAAAAAGAATTTAAGGTAGCTTTATGCTATTATAAGGGAAAAGGATATTTGATAAAAATGGAAAAAAAATTTTTTTTGCCATTTATGAAGCAAATAGTTGAGGGCTTGATAATGATGAAGTTGCAACTGAAATACTATCAGGATATATTGATATCCTAGAAGATATCTTTCTGCCCAAATATAAATATATATAAATATGAAAATTTATGAATATTTATAATTAACATTTTCTTTATTTAGTTATGTTTTTTCCTCTTGATTTATAGGCTTCAGAAGTGTTCAATCACAGGAAATTGGATTTATTATAGGGCAATTTGAGTAACTCCTAAAACTTCTTACTAAATAAATCAATCAGCGTTTTACAATTGGTTAATTTGGAACAATTTCAGTATCTGTTTATCAGGACTTCCTTTTAGGAAAAAAAAGGAATTTCATGCTGGTAAAACATTTATGCCAAAAGTTATTGGACTGTTTTATAGTGATTAAAAAAAAACCCCACAACTATAGCAAGCATTCTTAGGAAGCCTTTACAAACTTAAAAAATTAAGGTCCCAAAGAATATTTTTGTGTAGATTGGATCTATACTAAATACTATATTAGAAATTAAAACTGAGAATATTAAAAAATATTTAATAATTTTGAAATATATTTATTTCAACATGTTTAATTTCCTTGACTCTAAGAAGACCAGAACTCATTGCCTTGGTTTAGGTAGGCATTTATGCCATTAGTGTTTTGTATTCTTGCTTAATGCCCAACACTAGTTTTTTAATATTGATGGCTATTGTTGACACACTCTGAAATTCAAGCTGTTTAGGTCTGAGACTATAAAATAACAACAAAAGTTTCTTGTACTATTCCTAAATATTAATATCTGTGGATTTTATTGTGTAACAATAGAATAAGGGATAGAAATGACTGACTTTCCTTTCTCTTTTAAGTCTAATATACTTTAGGTATTAAAAAAAAAAAGTACAGCTCTTTGGTAATAGTAAATAGTCATGCGACCTTGGCTTTGGTGAGTTGGCAGAAGTATTAGCATGAACTAGCTTTATTTAGTTATATATAGGCCAAACAAAGAAGAGACTTTTCTGTGCAAAACTGGAAAAAATAGAAAATTGGGAATGTTTTGTAATTATATTCTTTCTTACAGCCACTCGCATTAATTGTTTTCCCAGGAATGTATTTTATTTCAAAGTTGGTAGGCTCCATTTCAGACCTAACCTATGTTATTTTATTAGCCTATTTCTACTGCTCCATAAACTAATCATAAAATAACTACGAGCATTTATAGAGGACTTCCTATGTTCACACCATGTTATAAGCGCTTTATGTGTTTTAACTTTGCAATCCCATCAACTCTATGGAGTAGCTACCATTATCCTCTTTTTACAGGCAAGGAAAATGGAGCACAGAGAGATTAAGCAACTCACCCAGTCTCCGAACTGTGGAGTTGGAATTCACCCACACAGGTTGTCTGGTTCCAGAGGCTATACTTTTAAATACCTCTTGTCATCGTCAGGGACATGTGTCAACTTGGCCAAGTTGTGGTACCTGTTTATCTGGTTGGGCAAGTGCTGGCCTGTCTGTTGCAATGAGGACATTTCATAGAATTACATCATGATCACATCAGCTGCATCCACAGCTGATTCCATTTGTAATCAGCCAAAGGGGAGTGCCTTCTACAGTGAGTGATGCTTAATCAGGTAACAGGAAACCTTTTAAGGAGGATTCAGAAGAGACAGGTTCCATTCCTGCTTTGGCTGGTGAGCCTCTCCTGTAGAGTTCATCCAGACCCTCCATCGGAGTCGTCGGCTTCACAGCCTGCCCTGTGGATTTTGGAATCTGTATTCCCATGGTCATGTGAGACACTTTTATCAATTTTATATTTGCAAGTGTTCCCTGTTGATTCTGTTTCTCTAGAGAACCCTAACTAATATATCTTTGGTACCAGGAGTGGTTCTTAAGAAACAGAATCTTAAAAATGGGTTTTTATGAATGGTTTTCTATTCTGACTGGACTCAGAGACACTAAGGACTCTGATTCCCATAATAATCAGAATGACACTCCCAATCCATAGAGTGAGTTGGCAAAAGAGATAGTTAAAATATTATCATTTGATTCTCCTAATGCTTCGCTTGTACGAAGCCAGACTCTGGGGGATAATGTTTTTGACACCTTACAGAGTTTTGTAGAAATAAGAGCTATAGAGATGTTGGTTGGTTGTTGTTAGATACACTGGCTGCCTTAAGGGGTGAGAGGGATGGGCTTAATTAAGCCTTCAAATGAGAAGCTTAAGCGCTGTGTGAAAGATGTAGATGTTTCTATGAGTATCCTGAAGGAAAATCTTATTTCCTGTAGCCATAGACTTGAGATCTCTGAAAATCAGACTCAGAATCTTATTGTTAGAGTAGCAACTTTACAATGTAAACTGAAATCTCAGTCTTGCATGGTGTCTGCCGTTAAAGTCAAGGCATTGATTGGAAAGGAGTGGGATCCTGAAAAATGGGATGGTGACATATGGATTGATAATGATGTCAGGGGTGAGGTTGAAACCCTACATCATGCTGAGTCTTCTCTAGATAACCCTGTAATAGTTTGGCCTGAGGACATAACTGCCCCACCTCCAGCCTGCCTTGAGGAGTTGGCCACCCAACCTCCTCCTGAAGGGATTAGCCCTAGAGTGATTAATCCCATTTCACCAGATGAAACCGCAAACAAAGGCCCTGAAGCAAATGGCTTGGAAGATATTTCTAATTCTTTTCATGACCCACCCCCACCACCCCTCATTTCTTCCAGACCTATAACTAGACTAAAGTCCCAACAGGCCCCTAAAGGTGAGGTACAAAGTATCACACATGAGGAGGTACATTATACTCCAAAAGAACTGTGTGAGTTTTCCAATTTATATAGACAGAA
>PVIY010061807.1:0-11102 GCA_004026745.1 Myrmecophaga tridactyla | reverse complement strand
TATTATTGCCATATAGAAAATGCCACCTTTATGAAAACAAAAGTCTTATCAATAGCTTCTTATATGCCATTAAAAGAATAACTAGAGAATACAATCTTAAGGCTTAAATACTTACAATTGAATATAAGTTTATATTTTAGACTATATCAATGGGAAAACAATGATTACTAAATTGAATAAGTAAAAAAATAAGCTTTAATAATCTAAAATAGCTTAACCTAAAAATTTTTACCATTACTTGAAATTTAAAAGAAGACATTTACATTTTTAAAGATGATAACTCTATTTTAAATAAATTACCCAAATAATTTAAATAATTCTGATTTGTTTAAGTGCCATGCTTTAAGAAAAGCTATTCCTAAAAAAAATCACCATATCAGAAATGTTGGGAGCTCAAATAAAATGCCATTCCATATTCCATTCGATTCTTGGACTATACACTGAAATCATATATTGCATATCTGCTCTTCAGGTGGATTTTAACAACCATCTCTCACTAACAGATACTTTGTTAGTCATATGCATATAAATATCTGTAATTATTTTAGCTAGTTACTTACAGAGAGCCATGCAAGGGATTCCATGATTCGATGTTCACATCGTTCTAAATGTTTTATCATTTCTCTTGTCAAGTTGGCTTCTGCTTTGATAAAGCTTTCAATCACTTTGTAAAAATCAAAGGCTTTTAAATTAAGTACATTCAGAATCCATGGGAAGGACAAATCTGTTCCAGAATCAAGATTCTGCAATGCACTTCCTTCAAAATGAAAGAAGAACTATAAGTTAGGTATGAAACGCTAATCCTTGAATTCAGTATTTTTAGGATGGAAGTTCTTATTAAACAAAGAATTGAAATAGTAGAAAGGCTAAACAACGTTCTAATTTAGAGCAGAATTTTTTCTTCCTACTAGAAAATGGGAGTCCAAATTGTGAGTACATATATATATATATATATATTTTTTTTTTCATGGAAAGAGGGCTTATATGGAAAGAGGGCTTATAGGACCAGGAGCATTGGAACTGTGGTCAAAGGGAATAGTTGAGAGAACATCCAGTATCATTATGACCAAGAAAAGATGCCCACGAGGACAGACATGTAAAATGGAGCTATGTCCTATGTCATGCTATGTTCAATGCAATATCAGTATCCTCCTCTCTACCTTCCCTATGAAATATTGAATAGACTCTCCTTGATTACTGATGTAGTTACGAGTGACATTTTGTTTTAATGACCTAAAGAGGAATGTATTTAATTTTACAAATAATGAAATACTTTCTCTCCACTAATGCCAAATAAATTTTTCAATATTTAAGAATATCAGTGTGTAGGGGAGTCAACAGTCTAGTTTTGTCCAGATGGATAGAATAAAATGTGTAAAGCTGGAGAGGCGTGGTCCTCTACTTGGAGCATAGTAGGAGGTTCAGCAGAACTGGAAGATAGGATGTGGGTATGGGACTGGTGGAAGGTGAGAGAGGAAAGGAGGCAACTGATCGTGAAAGTGTCTGGATGCCCCGTAGCAATGTCTCTATCCAATAGAATATTATTGGTTATGGAGAGCTACAGGGGAGGTCTCTATTTATCTAATTATAAGTCATGGAATGAACTCATTTGCCTCCCATTTTTCAAAAAGGGAATCTAGAGAGTAGATATTCTTGCCCAAAGCCATTGCCAAAAGTCATTTAGTGTCACATAAATGTGAAAGATTTACTTTTATTGGGCTAAAAAAAAAACAGCAAAAAAAGAAAGAGGGCTCAAGCTTTTTCTCAAATGTTCAAAGATTTAAATCCCCTAAACTTAAATCAACTGGTTTAATATCTCTTTTAAATATGCACTTCTTGGTTATTAATGAGGATTCAGGTTTCCATATTTGTTTACTAATTTAGCTCCTCTTTTATTAACTGTATATTGGTATCATTAATTTTTATTCTTCTGTCTGCTAAAATAATACATGCTTAAAATTATATTAAAAAAAATAAAACAAAACACTGTCATTGGCTTCCATTCTGTGTATCTGATGTATTCTAGCTTCATGATCATCCCCTCCACAGCAGAGCTTCCACGATAGGAGAGGCTGCACTTTACTACTCCTTTGGCATTTCACAATCTCACAGGTCTTTGAAGGGCTTTCAGTAGTTACTTTTCCTGGATTCAGTATGCCCAGAATAAGAGCCTAATAAAATACTATCCCCAAGATGATCTGAAATGAGTCAGATAATTCACCATTTAAATGGCTTTTGACCAATTAAATTCTTCAGTATATCTTGAATATGCATTTGTTTTCCTTAACCCCAAGCTCTCACAAAAAGAAAAAAAGCACCATACCTTAGATAAGTTTCTTAAACTTAAACTGAACTAAAATGTTTATTTACTAAAATTTAACTTACTGCTATATGTAGCCATTACAACTTCAAGAGCACACGCCAACAAAGACATGTGAAAAACGTTGTCATTCAGGAGTTTGCTAAAGGAAAAAACAAACAAACAAAAGGAATGACTTCAAAACATTCATTTTATAAAAGAAAAGAATTTTTTTTTTAGTAAAACTAGAAAAAACTTACCTAAAATTTTGAACGGACAATCGTTCTTCTTCCTAGAACAGGAAAAAAAGAAAACCAAAAACACTTAACTGAAACTTCATTTGTGCCAGCATTGAAGTTTTTTCTATTATATTCTTTTTTAACTTACTGATTTAAGCATGGATTCCATTACTCGGTAATACAATCGGACTCCGAGCTTGTATCTCTACAAACAAAGAAGAAGAAGAAGATCTCATTATTTTAGAAAAACACAACAATTAGGAATTTTTAAAAGTCTTTCTTAAAACATTCTTCTGAGCCTTCCTAGGACTATAGCTACCAAGAGATCACAAAACTCTGCCTTTTCTAAAACTCAAAATCATTTAAGTATAAAGTAATGGTCAATGTTTCAAATAAATTATCAAGACAGTGTCCAGTCCTAGCTTTCCTTCACTCCACTTCAATCTACATCATTCAACAGATAGCTATACACTGCTCCCTCCCCACACATATACTCTTAGGATATAGTATATGCTTTGGACTATTTTAAGGACTTTACATTCCTAATGTAATACTTCTCGTGACTTAGGACACGTATTTTCAAGATAACTATCTAGGATTAAGAGAACAGTCTCAGTCCATAAAATTTAGTAAAACTGCCACAGGCAAAACAAAAACAAAAACAACCAAACCGACCTTATTTAAAAAAATACATATATATAAATATATACTTACACATAAATCATATTCCTTCATTTTGAATTATGAGCGCAAATTTCATAGGAATCAGAAAGAACTTTTCAACACGACTGTTTAAAACACTGATAACGTCAAAGTATAACCTCACTACACAGAAATAAATGTCTACAATGGATTAAAGTTTTCAAACATTTTTTTGCATTACCTTATTAATGCCACATAACAATGGAAATAGAGAAAAGAAGTTACATGACATGTTCAAGGTCACAGAGCTCATAAATGATAGAGCCACATGTATACCCAGTTCTGAGACGCTATAGCCCAGACATTTACCCATTACATTGTTTTATATTTTCTTAAATGATAATAGAAATAACAACAAAACCACTCAGTAGCATCTTTGAGAAATGGCATGTATGCCATGATCACATTCATGTAGGTATATTTTTGTATATATAAATATTCATAAATCTAGAAGTCAAAAGCATATATATCCAAAATTTAATGGTATATATAATGAAATTATCAAAGATTTTCATTTATTTTCTTACTTGTATTTTTTAAAATTTCTACAATTGGCATGTTACTTTTGTTTTTTTCTTCAAAGGAGTAGAGAACAGTTTCCCATAAATAGCAGCATACACAGGTAGCAGGAATATAGTAACTGCTTTGTATTTACACTGTTTGGACAGATACTTCCCTTAAAGGTATTTATTATATGGAGGCACTAATCAAAGTGAACTCAAGTTACCTGTGATCCAATTTCAACACATCCCTGACCCACAGCTTTAGCAAATTTCTCTTTAAAGATGCAGCCAATATCCTTCACTCTTTTCAGGATACTTTCCTTTGGATTCACTGTGCAGTTCTTTAATTTGAGAAGAATAAATTTAAATCAACATTGATATTGTCTAAAAAGAATTAACATTTTCTGTTCAATAATGGATGATTTAAATTTTTCAATTATTTATAAAAATATGGAAATTTTAAATATTTAACTACTAAAATAAGCAAATAACACAATTTCATTTTTCCAAGTTAGTGACAAAGAATACTCAAACACAATTTAAAAAACCCTACTATGTAATTTTCTGCTGTTAGGCTAGTGAAGAACAGATTGGTTAGCCCTTTTACCCATCTAAAAGAGCCTCACACAATCTCTAAAAATATTTTCACCTAAGAACTATGATGGGGAATATATTATCCCTCAAATCACAAATGAAAGAAGTAAAACTAAACCTGTACTTCAAAAGAGTTTGAAAGTTAAATTACTATGTTTTTGAAAACATAAGATAGGGAAAAGGTTACAAAATAAATTATAATAAATTATCATTTGGGGATAGGACTATAAGAATTTTAACAAAATATATCAGATGACTTTTAAAATTCATACTATGCTGTATTAAAATATCATGTAATTTACATCATGAATTATTAAACTATATCAAATAATTATTCTTATCAGCTGATGTCATTTTTATACTCTTTATAAATAAAATACGTTCAAATTATTATGTGAGAAAACAATCTTTCTAAAATTAAGATTATCATATTATTTAAGATATGCACAATGAACACCACTCAAAAATGTCAGATTCTAGAATATCAGTAAGTCTATTTCCTGAAAGAAAACAGCACACATTTTAGAAATATAGTACCAAAAAAGTATTTCCTGTCATAAAATACCGTTGTCAAAATATCCATTAATAATGTTTGTAGCTTCTAAGATTTAATTTATACACAGAAGGAAGATGACTAATTTCACAATCAAAGAAGCCGAATTAATAA
Organism: Myrmecophaga tridactyla; assembly: GCA_004026745.1. Taxonomy (NCBI): domain Eukaryota; kingdom Metazoa; phylum Chordata; class Mammalia; order Pilosa; family Myrmecophagidae; genus Myrmecophaga; species Myrmecophaga tridactyla. Next base: position 6,098 of record PVIY010061807.1, on the reverse strand, counting down.
AATAGCAAAGACAAGTAAAAATTTACCACTTTCAAGACTTGCCTACTCTGAGCTAGGCAATTTGTAAACTACATAAAACTTAAAGTTAAGCTTTAAACCAAGCTCCAGACAATATCTTCGAGGCAAAATTTTCCTGCCCAACCAAAGTGTGTAAAATTAAAGAAGAGCTTTTACATATTCAAAATGTTAGCAGAAGTATTAAAATGATATTTGAGAAGTGAAAGATTATTATTCCTTTAACTTCTATCATTAGAAGGGGCACGGGTAGGGATTGGGGAGTTCATGCTTAATTGGTACAGAATTTCTGTACATGGTGATGGGAAATTTTAGCAATGGATGGTGGTGATGGTAGCACAACTCTGCAAATGTAGTTAGCACCAATGAGTTGCATATTTTGAATGAGGTCAAAAGGGGGAATTTTAGGTTGTATATATGCTTCTAGAATAAAATTAAAAAAAAATCATAGTTGGTACAATACAAAGAATCCTAATGTAAACTATAGACTATAGTTAGTATAAGTAATATTGTCTCATTATAACAAAGGTAACACACCCTTGCAAAGGGTTAATAGGGAAAACTGTGGGGGAAGGATGTGTTTTCTGTAAACCTATGATTTTTCAAAAAAAAGTTAATTAAAAACAATGGGGCAGGAAACAGTGGCTCAGTGGTAGAGTTCTCGTCTGCCATGCTAGAGACCCAGGTTCATTTCCCGGTGCCTGCCCATGCAAAAAAAAAAAAAAAAAGAATGGAAGTTAAAAGAAAAATTTAAGAAACTATTTCTCAGCCAATACAGATGGGTTAGCAGCCTCTCTGCAGATAAGGCTGTGGGGAAGTAAGCATACTCATCTGGTGCATTATACAAAATGGTATAAGATCATACAAAATGATATGACTAATAGAATTTTGCATTATCTAGAAAAATAACAGGCATTTATCCTTTTACCTAGATATATACTTTATTTAGGAATTTATTTTCAAGATACACTAGGAAGAAGAAAGAAAAGGAAACAAACAATTCTCTGTAGAATTATTTATCATATTAATAATAGCAAAAATCTAAAAAAAACAGCCACAAATGTCCATGAATTGGAGACTGGTTGAAAAAACTGATATACTTCCGGGGAAGATGACAAGGTATGGAGTTCTGGGATGACTTCTTCCCATCAAAACAACTATTAGACAGGCAGGAACTGTCTGAAACAACTATTTTGAAACTCCAGAGGCCAGAGAATTCTGTACAGCATCCGGGGACGAGCAAGAGGAAAAGGCGGATAAAGTATGGTAAAGAACTATAAACTGCCTCCTTTCCCACCCCCTGCAGTGGCTACCAGCACCACCAGCAGCCACACCTCACTCTCACAGCAGGCTGCCACAGAATCCAGTCCCTGGCTAGCTGCTGCTAACAGAAAGGGACATAGAAATCCTCTTCCCCAAGAACAGGAGTGTCCACAGCTGATCACTGTTTACGGCTTTTGATTAACAAATTGAAATCACCGCGTCCTGGCTCTGAGAGCCGTTATAGTTTCAACCCACCTGTACAAAGGCAAAGGCCTTTTAATCCTTTCCTTAGAGGGAGGGAGGCAGTGGAGATGTGAACACAGAGGGCTTCCCTCAGGGCTGCAGAGGAAAGTTGGCTGAAGGGTTGCGTTTGCTGGGCAGGCCAGGAAAGTTCGGCTTTGGGGAGATGGAAAATTTTGGGTCTTTCCTGACCCCTTTCACAGGACATACTGGAACCACTCTGTGCACCCTTCATGGGTCCTTGGCCCTGTTTTGGCTAAGAAAGACTGAATTGGGAAAGCTCCCACCCCCCCACAAGGGTGACCCTTCTCCAAGAATGTGCCCTCTAGACAAAAGCAGCCTGAGACAATGAAAGGAGCGTAAAAACCATAGAGAGTATACAAACTATAGAGATGGACAGTATGGGACAAAGGTCTGCCTGTTTCAGATACTCAGGAGAGGGAGATCTGTCTCTTGGGAAACAGAAAAACCAAAATCCTATAAAGAGAGGAACTCCAAAACAACTAACAAGCAAAAGCCCAAAACAAGACAGGAAAAACAAGGAATACCAAGCACACTGCCTTCCCTTGGGCAGACCCTCCTGATAGGAGGGATAAAAATCTCTGTCTCATCACCAGCTGGTTACAAAACCAGGAAACAGACATCCTTGGGAGTAAATCCCAAAGTTAACATTTTAAAATACTAAGATGTACAGTACAAAACAAAAGAGTGCAAGGCAAAGAACAGGAAATGATGGCTGATTCAAAGGAAGAGGTTAAAATACAGAAAACACCAACAAAGAAGATGAGAATGTGGACATATTGAACAAAGCTTTAAAAAAATCATACAAGTACTTAAGAAGATAAAGACAAGTACAGAGAAAGACCTACAGGATATCAGGAAAACAATGAATGAACAACATGAGAGTCTAGGTAAAGAGACAGAAATTTTGAAAAGGAACCAAACAGAACTACTGGCAGTAAAGACCATAATAATTGAAATGAAAAAACGCCTAAGTATTTCATGAGCAGATTGGAGCTGGCAGATTAAAAGAATTCAGTGAACTTGAAGACAAGACATTTGGAATGAGTCAGGCTGGGGAACAGTAAGAAAAAGCAAATATTAAAAGCAAAATAAGGATGCATGGGTGATTCAGTGGTAGAATACTTGCCTGCCATGTGGGAGACCTGGATTCGATTCCTGGCCCATATACCCCAAAAAAAAAAAAAACAAGAAGAAGAAGAAAAAAAAAACAGGAAAAAAAGCAAAATAGCTTTTTCTTTAATAAGCACACCAAAATCCGCATCATGGGAGTCCCAGCAGGAGAAGAAAGAAAGGAGCAGAAGGAATATTCAAAGAAATAATGACAGAGAGCATCCCACACTTAGCAAAAGATGTGAATATGTACATTCAAGAAGCTCAGAGAATACTAAACAGGATAAAAATGAAGAAAAATACATTCCATTTTATATTGATTACGCTATCAAATACAAAAGATGAGGAGAGAGTTCCGAAAGCTGCAGGAGAAAAGCAGCCTGTTACATACAGGGGAATCACAATAAGACTGAGTTTCGATTTCTCATTAGGAACCATGGAGGCAAGAAAGCAATGTCTTGAAATACTTAAAGTGCTGAAAGAAAACAACTGCCAGCCAAGCATTTTATACACAGTGAGACTCTCTTTCAAAAATGAGGAATTGTATCATATTGTGATACAATTCTTACTTTCTACAGGGTGCTAAAATCTAGATTTTTGGACATACAATGCACAAAGATATAAGTCAATAAAAAAAAATGGTGAGGGGCAAGATATATGCATGCCATGGAAATTAAGTTAGTTTTAAACCAGGTATAATAGTACATATTTAGGATGTTAAATTTTAACCCCAGGTATGCTGGTTTGAAACTGGTATGTACTTCAGAAAAGCCATGTTCATTTAATCCTAATCCAATCTGTGGGTGTGACCTTTTGATTAAGCTATTTTTAGGGAGGTGTGACCCCAAGCATTTAAGGTGGATCGTAGTGAGCTTACTGGAGCCCTTAAAAGAGCCAACACAGGGAAATTTTGGAGAAAGCTCAGACACAGACATTTGGAGATGTTTGGAGTAACAACACATATGCTTGCAAAGCTGATACAAAGCTGATGCCTACACATGGACATCTGGAGATGTAGACACATATCAGAGCCCAGCAGATGTCTCCATATGCCTTCCTATGAGATGCTAATCAAGGACCCACAGTACGAAAAAGAGAGAGCCAAGAGAAGCTAAGATAAAAAAATCCAGACTTTGCCCCAGAGAAGCTAAGAAAGGACCAGCAGATGCTGGCCACATTCCTTTCCATGTGAAAGAGGAAACTCAGATGCCATCCAGCCTTTTCTTCAGAGTCAAGGTATCTTTATCTGGACGCCTTAGTTTGGATATTTTTGTCACCTCAGAACTGTAAACTTATAACTTAATAAATCCCCTTTATAAAAGCCAATCCATTTCTGGTATATTGCAATCTGGCAGCTTTAGCAAACCAAAATACCAGGGTAACCACAAGGAAAACAGATTAAAAATATATTCAGATATAAAAAGAGAAAAAATATATATATTCAGATATAAATGAGAAGGTACTCAATATGGTACAAAAGAAAGCAAATAAATAAAAAAGTAGGCTTTAATGGAAATGTGGTAGTTTGATGCTATTATGTAGCCTAGAAAAGCCCATTTATTTTAATCCATTCCTGTCTGTGCAGAACTATTATAGGCAAGATTCTCTGATTAGCTTATTTCGACTGAGCTGTAACCCATCCCATTTAAGTAGGCTCTTTCTCCCCTTACTGGAATCCTTTATAAGAGGATAAAGGAGATGCAGAATAAGCCCAGAGAGCTCAGAGATGCTTCAGAGACTAAGAGATGAAATTCAGAGATAAACAAAGAGAAGTTTACAGAAAAAGTCACATATGGAGATACCAGCAGCAGATGTAGCAAAATTTGGGGAAAGCAGGACCAGCAGATGGTGGCCAAGTGCCTTCCCATGTGACAGAGATGCCCTGGAGTCTGACAGAATGTCTTCAGAGTCAAGGTATTATCCCACTGATGGCTTGAGTTGGGCAATTTCATGGCCTCAGAACTGTAAATTGCAAGTTAATAAATCCCCATTACAAAAGCCAACCCACTTCTGGTATACTGCCTTCCAGGAGCTTTAGCAAACAAATACGGGAAGTAAGGGACAAAAAAAAGTATAAAACTTACAAAGGCTAAATAACAAAATGGCAGAAAAACAGCTTGCATTATCAGTAGGGATTTTATAATATAAATGGATTAAAATTCAGTCAGAAGGCAAAGGTTAGCAAAATGAATTTAAAAAACATGACCCAACTATAAGCAGTCTGCAAGAGACTAACCTAAAGTCAAAGATAACAAGTAGGATGACAGTGATAGATGAGGAAAAATGTACCATGCGAAAAGTAACAAAGACAAAGTTGGGTTGGCTACACAAATATCAGATAAAACAGATTTTAAGTCATAAACAGTTAGAAGGGATAGAGATGGTCATTACACACTGATTAAGGAAAAAACTTAACAAGAGATGTAATAATTGTAAATATGTATGCACCTAACAGCAAAGCCCACAAATATATGAAGCAAATACTAACAGATCTGAAGGGAGAGACTGATGGTTCTACATTGACTGTAGGAGATGTTAACACAACACTCTCAATAACAGAGTATCTAGTCAGAAGGTCAATAAGGAAGGACTTGAATGATACACTAAATCAACTAGATCTAACAGTTATACACAGAATACTGCACTCAGTGAACACAGAATACACATTCTTCTCAGGTGCACATGGATCATTTTTCAGGATAAACCATATGTTGGGTCACACAACAAGCCTCAATACACTCAAAAATATAAAATCATACAATGCATATTCTCCAAACATAATGGAATGAATCTAGAAATCAAAAACAGAGGAAGAAAGGGAAAATCCACAATATGTGGAAATTGAGCAACATACTATTAACATCCAGTGGGTTAAAGAGGAATTCAGAAGCGAAATTAGAAAATATCTTGAAGTGAATGAAAATGAAACCACAATATAACCAAACTTACGGGATGCAGTGAAGGCAGTGCTGAGAGAGAAATTTATAACTTTAAACGCTTACAATAAAAAAGAAGAAATACTTCAAATTAGAGACTTAACACAAAATTGAAAGAACTAGAAAAAGAGGAGCAAATTAAACCCAAATCAAGCTGAAGGAAGGAAATTAAGAATAGAGTGGAGCCAAATCAAACAGAAAACAAAAAGACCTTCTATATTCTGGAGTAGCTAGAAGGAAAAATATGAGAGGATCGTACGGTAGCCCATGACAAACTCTGGGATCTATCCTGTAACCACTTTTTTTTTTTATAAACTTTTTTATTAATTAAAAAACTTAACAAAAGAACATTAATATATCATTCCATTCTACATATACAATCAGTAATTCTTAATATTATCACATAGTTGCATATTCATCATTTCTTAGAACATTTGCATCGATTTAGAAAAAGAAATAAAGACATCAGAAAAAGAAATAAAACGATAATAGAGAAAAAAAGATTATACA
>PVIY010061806.1:0-11102 GCA_004026745.1 Myrmecophaga tridactyla | reverse complement strand
CTTAGGCTTAATTTTAAGTAGGCTTGACCTATCCCCTGTGGGGTTAAGTTTCATATGAACAAACCCCAAGACTGGGGGCTCAGCCTATAGCTTTGGTTGTCCACACTGCTTGTGAGAATATCAAGAATTCAACTTGGGGAAGTTGAGTTTTCCCCCGTTCTCACCATTCCCCAAAGGGGACTTTGCAAATACTTTTCCAGTCACTGATCAAATCACTCTGGGATTCATCAGGGCATCACCTGGACAAACCAACAAAATGTCATTCCTATACAAAGTTCCATGTACTTAAGGTGTTCAATCAACTATCAACATAAGTTATATTAGGAGATGCAGTAGTCAAAGTATAGATTTGTACCAAATAAACATTTTTTGCTTTAGTCTCACACATTAGTTGAAATTTTAAAATATTGAGTACACTGCAGTAATGACATTCTTTTGTTCTTCCTCATGCAAAAACATTTTTTAAATTTGTACATTTAGTCACTATCATTATACACTCTAGGCATTCCTAGATTACACCATCTCAATCTTTATCGTCAGTCTTTCTTTGTGATTTCATTTATGCCCCAGCCCTCCTCCCTTTATCATTCTCATATGCAGCTTCATTCAGTGTTTTAACATAATTGTATTACAGTTAGGTAATATTGTGCTGTCCATTTCTGAGTTTTTATATTCAGTCCTGTTGCACAATCTGTATCCCTTCAGCTCCAATCACCCAATATCTTACCCTATTTCTATCTCCTGATGGTCTCTGTTACCAAGGAAGTATTCCAAGTTTATTCACTAATGTCAGTTCATATCAGTGAGACCATACAGTATTTGTCCTTTTGTTTCTGGCTAATCACACTCAGCATAATGTCCTTAAGGTCCATTCATGTTGTTACATACTTCATAACTTTATTCTGTTTTACAGCTGCATAATATTCCATCTTATGTAAATGTCACAGTTTGTTTAGCCAACTGTCTGTTGATGGACATTTTGGCTGTTTCCATCTTCAATTTTCCTAGTGTGATTTGTTATTTTTTGCTGGTTTCTAGGCATTTAATTACCTTATTGGTTTATTCTGGAGATTGCTTTCACTTCTTTTATCTAGGGTTTTCTTGCTGGATGAATTTGTTGTCTATCTGTTCTTTGACATTCCATTCAGCTTTATCTGGACCTTTAGCTTGAGTTTTGTTTAACAGAGGAGAATTTTTCAGTTCTTGTTTTCTTGTTTCTTGCCCTGCTTGTGTGGTGCCTTCCCCCCACACACACACATAGGAGGGTCTGCTTACATATTATAGACCCCAGCCAGATTTTCCCAGACCAAACTGGCCTCCTATCAGGAGGAAAGAGTCACCTGCGTTGGTATTCCCTGAGGGTGAGACCCAGCAGGTTGAAAGACTTTCCTGTGACGTCTCTGGACTGTGTTTTTCTTATCCTGCCCAGTATGTGGCGCTTGTCTGACTAAGATGATGCAGTACCTTTAACTTTGGCAGACTCTCCCTGCTGGGGGTGTGGTGGAGACAGAGGAGAGGTTGTAGGCTGGTTTTAATGGCTTCAAATTACCAAGCCTTGGTGTCTGAATTCGTTGATGGAGGGATTCCACCTGGTGGGGCTTCACCCCTCCCCTGGGGACGGCATAGGCTCCAGATAAGCCCCCAAAAGAGCTCACTTCTTCCTATGCCTGGGGCATTTGCAGCCTGAGAAGTCCTGCTGCTGTATCCAGAGGCAGTCAAGCCTTTGTAGATACACAGGCACAAAAACCTCTGTTTCCTTCTCCCCCCCCCCCCCTTTTTCTGTCAGTCCTGCCCCCTTGGCGCCGGGGCAAAAATGAGCAACCTCTGCTTTGATCAGGTTCACCTAAGCTGGGGGCCTATTTTTAGTAGTCAGAATTTGTTAATTTGTTCCACAATTGGCGTTTGATCGTGCCCAGTCCCTGCTGCTGGTCAAGTCCTTTCCTTGTAGAAGTTTTGTGAAAGTTAACTTTGTTGTAGTCAGTCCTGATTGTTACTATGCCAGATAAGTCCTGAAACCCAGAGATATTGGTCTCTCCAAAAACAGCATCCAGTTTCATTCCTCTATACTATAATGTCAGTGCCTTAGCATGAAGAAGTTAGAAAGATTCACCCAGATATCCATTGAGATTGAGAGAGCAATCAAATGAGAGGGAGGAGTTGTAACCAAGAAGTTATGATTTAACAAATGATTATGATTAAGTAGTCATTATATAGATATTTCTTTATACTATCTGGTGTATTGGAGTGGCCAGAGAGAAATACCTGAAATTTCTGAACTGTATTTCAGCAGCCTTGATCTGTGATGATTGTGTAACTGTTTCTATAAGGGTCTATCATGTGATTGTAAAAACCTTGTGATTGACCCTCACCTATACCCCCTTATCCTGTTTTTCAACTTTAGAGCCTTATGATCACTAAAGATAGCCCCTAATGTTTATTAATGAAGCCCCTAATTATTTATTAACCCAGAACTAACCCATCTCAATTCATTATCCTAAAATCTGCCCATCTTTTGATACTATGAAACCATCAGAGTTATTGCTCTTCAGGAAGACAGATTTTTAGGCAGTTAACCATCTGCTCTCCTGCTTTGTGTCCCACAATAAACTCTCTCTTTGTAGCTCTGAACTTTCTCCTGAATTGATCCTTTGAGCACATCAGGCAGAGAACCCCCATCTTTGATCGTTTTCAGAATCATACTAGCTGTTGTGAATCACGCTTTCTGTTGTGTTTCACATATTGGAGAGGCTGAAAGTATTACCAAGTATAAAAAGATGAAGGTGGTGCTGTCTGGCTGTATTTGCTAGGATTCAGTTGCAGGTTATAGAAAAACACTTTGCCTTTTTTAAGCTGAGGGGAATTTTTTTGTGTCTTTTTTTTAATTAATTTAAAAAAATTAACAAACAAAAATATTAACATATCATTCCATTCTACATATATAATCAGTAATTCTTAATATTATCACATAGTTGCATATTCATCATTTCTTAGAACATTTGCATCGATTTAGAAAAAGAAATAAAAAGACAACAGAGAAAGAAATAAAACGATAACAGAAAAAAAAAGATTATACATACCATTCCCCTTATCCCTCGCTTTCATTGATCATTAGCATTTCAAACTAAATTTATTTTAACTTTTGTTCCCCCTATTATTTATTTTTATTCCATATGTTCTACTCGTCTGTTGATATGGTAGATAAAAGGAGCATCAGACACAAGGTTTGCACAATCACACAGTCACGTTGTGAAAGCTATATCATTGTTCAATCATCATCAAGAAACATGGCTACTGGAGCACAGCTCTACATTTTCAGGCAGTTCCCTCCAGCGTCTCCATTACATCTTGAACAACAAGGTGATATCTACTTAATGCGTAAGAATAACCTCCAGGATAACCTCTCGACTCTGTTTGGAATCTCTCAGCCATTGACACTTAGTCTCATTTCACTCTTCCCCTTTTTGATTGAGAAGGTTCTCTCAGTCCCTTGATGTTAATTCTTAGCTCATTCTAGAATTTTTCGCAATCCCTTGATGCTGAGTCTCAGCTCATTCCAGGATTTCTGTCCCACGTTGCCAGGAAGGTCCACACCCCTGGGAGTCATGTCCCACGCAGAGAGGGGGAGGGTGGTGAGACTGCTTGTCGTGTTGGCTGGAGAGAGAGGCCACATCTGAGCAACAAAAGAGGCTCTCTTGGGGGTGACTCTTAGGCCTAAATTTAAGTAGGCTTGACCTATCCTTTGTGGGGTTAAGATTCATATGAACAAACCCCAAGACTGGGGGCTCAGTCTATAGCTTTGGTTGTCCACACTGCTTGTGAGAATATCAAGAATTCAACTTGGGGAAGTTGAATTTCTTCCCATTCTCACCATTCCCCGAAGGGGGCTTTGCAAATACTTTTCCACTCATTGATCGAATCACTCTGGGATTCATTGGGGTATCACTCTGGACAAACCAACAAAATCTCATGTCCTACCTGAGATTCCAAGTACTTATGGCATTCAATCAAACTATCTACATAAGTTATATTAGGAAATGCACTAGTCAAAATATAAATTTTGTACCAAATAAACCATGTTTTGCTTTAGTCTCACACATAAGGTCACATTTTAAAATATTAATTACCATCTATTTTCATAAGCTGAGGGGAATTTAATGCAAGGAATTAGGTTTTTACTAACTTGTTGGGTAGGTTGAAAGAGGCAACTTCAGGAATGATCTCCAGAACCACTCTGCAATATTGGCCTCTGAAGGAGTCATTGTGCTACAGTTAGGAAGTTTAGGTGTGTTTGGGTGAACTGGAAGTCATCTTTGTCAGAACTGTTGGCTCCACAGCTTTGCTCAGTCTACACCTACAAACTGGCTGCCTTTTGTCTCATGGCCTTTCTCCCCATTTCAGTCTGTCCCAAGATTATGTCTGTCTCTAGTGGACTTGACTAGCAGACTCCTGATCATATCCAAAACCCTAGCTGATGTCTGGGAAATGTAGTTCTTCCCTTCCTGCCTCTTCAATATGTGAAGCACAACAGAAAGTATTTGGAACAAGTGGTTGAAGAAACTACTATATACCTTTGCCACACTGCACCTGAAAAGGAAAGACAAATATTTATGTAAGCTTTAACATAATCTGAGTAAATGGGATCCAGGGGCATGAATTAGAGTGTGCCAGAGGAAAAGGGGCTGGTGAAAAGATGGGTAGTTGAAACTGACAGAATTGATGAGATTGCCCAAGTGTGCTAGGACTTTATTCATTGGATGTTCTTGCAGAAACAGGAAAATGGCCTTGCTGCAGAGGATTGGTGTGAAGGTGCAGACGACTGGGGAAGTGACAGTGAGGAGATATCTCCACCACAGATTACCTTAGGTTTTGGAAATTATTCTAACAGTGCCAAAGATGCAGACTGCATGGCCCATCTCCAAGACCTCAGCCTGCAGGATGCTGTCTCAGGTTCTGCTCAGCCCACACCTCCTGAGGAAAGACTGGTCTTGCCCACTGTGGGACCACATTTCCTGCCTTATTACATCTGTGTCGTGGAAGAGGATGATTATGCAGACTTTGTCAACCTAGATCATGCCCACAGCCTTCTGAGAGAGTATCAACAGAGAGAAGGAATTGACATGGAACAGTTGCTTTCCCAAAGGTGAGAATTTGTGCTATTGATGTTGAGAAGTGACTTAGTTATGAAGTTGCCACAGTAGGTACCCTTGGTTTTACTTCAGTATCCTGGTACTTAGAGAAACCTTTCAGGCTGGCCTTGTGTATGCAGGCCCTTTTTGCTTCCTCATCATGGATGAACAGGGAGGCAGAAACAAAGGAATTTTCTTATCAGCCACCCTTGTGTTAGTTTGAAAACACTGCTCTATTTATTAGTACCTTGAAGAAAATGAACAAATAACAGAAGTAAGGGATGCCAAGAATTTATAGAAGATGTGTTGACTCTCTTCTTTATTTTCTTTTCACTAAAAAAAAATGCGTAGATGAGTTAGAAAAACAGCATTTGTTTATTGACTCTTGGCTGCAGCTCAAGAATTGGTTCTTGAAGTCTAGGCCTGAGCTCATACTACCATTTACCTTCCCAAACCTCACTTCTCACCTATAATAATAATATCTCTGTTATCTACCACATCAGATGGTTTCAAGATAATTGATATTGAAAGGCTTTATATATCAAAGTAAGGATTCATTTTTGCTATTAAAACAGGATATTTGAAGAGATTACCTGGTTTTTACTAGGTTATTTTATTTTGGGGCTTTTTCAGAATAATGTGAAAGTACAGTGCATGAATAGGTGTTTCTGTTTGAAAATAATCTAAAATGAAGAGATAAAGCATTTGGCCTATGATTTTTTTTCTTTTTTGTGAAAAATAACATATACAAAAAAGCAATAAATTTCGAAGCACAGAACAACAGTTAGTAGGACAGATTTCACAATTTGGTATGGGTTACAATTCCACAACTTTAGGTTTTTTCTTCTAGTTGCTCCAAGATACTGGAGACTAAAAGAAGTACAGATCTAATGACTTAACAATCGTACTCGTTTATTAAACCCTACTTTCTCTGTATAACTCACCATCACCTTTGGTCTTTCTCCCACTCTTTAGGGATATTTGGCACAGTAACTTTTTAAATTGTAATAATTACCCCAGAATTGAAAATGGCTGGGGAACAGGACTTGGGAGGAGGTTGAGGAAGCAGTACTGCTTTCCATTAGAAATTGTTGAATTTTTTTAATATATAAATTGTGTGCTTGTATTTCTTTGATAAAATAATCTCTCTAATGAGAGAACCTTCTCGACCAAAAGGGGGAAGAGTGAAATGAGACTAAGTGTCAATGGCTGAGAGATTCCAAACAGAGTGGAGAGGTTATCCTGGAGGTTATTCTTACGCATTAAGTAGATACCACCTTGTTGTTCAAGATGTAGCGGAGAGGCTGGAGGGAACTGCCTGAAAATGTGGAGCTGTGTTCCAGTAGCCATGTTTCTTGAAGATGATTGTATGATGATACAGCTTTCACAATGTGATTATGTGATTGTGAAAACCTTGTGTCTGATTCTCCTTTTATCTACCATATCAACAGATGAGTAGAACATATGGAATAAAAATAAATAATAGGGGGAACAAATGTTAAAATAAATTTAGTTTGAAAAAAAAATATATATATTTTAAAGAAAATTATCTTACTCTTCTATATACTATACTTCTCTGGATGTAGAACTCAAAAATGTTTTCTGTTTCTCTTAGTCTTTCTAGTGATAGTGATGAAAAATATGAGAAGACCATAGTTAAAAGTGGGGATAAGATGTTTTACAAATTCATGAAGAGAATTGCAGCTTGTCCGGAACAGATTTTAAGGTAAAGGTGGCACATTTTCTTTTATCGTTTTTCTTCATTATAAAAATAATGCACATTATTTTGGAAAACACAGTAAAGCATAATGAGAACATTGAAACCCACAACATTCCCACATGAAGAGAAAAACACCACTAAGATTTTAGTGTATTAACATCACATAATTTTTAGGTATATGTATTTTTAAAATCATAGTTGGGGTCTAGTATATTCATTAATTTTTCTGCTTTCCAGTAAACATTCATTGGTATTGACAGTTTTCCTATATTATTAAAACTGTTTTTTTGCTTTTTTTAAGTTAAATTTTGAATAAGTAATAAATTCATAATATAAAAATATATACATATATATGTATAAATTCGTGAAATAATTTGTTCCCAGCCATCCACAATCTGTTCAGGCAACCACTAATGTTAATTTGTGTGTCCTTCCATAGTTGCTTTTTTTGTTTTTGTTATTCTGCCTCCTTGGTATTTATTCATTAAAGCTATATTGCAAATCCATATCCACGCATACCATTTTTTTTACTGTGTTATTCAAGTATATTTAATACAGAAGAAATTATTGTATTCTATAAGTAATTACATAATTGAATTGATCAAAAAGATTAACTCACTAGTAATAAAAGTGAGAATAAAAACAATAAAATGTTAATTCTTTTGGCCTTCCTTTTTGGCCAAGACTGAAGATGTGGATCGTTGTAGTGTTAGTGAGGTTATGGGGAAATGGGTAGTGTTGTTTTTTTTTAATTGTGAAAAAATAACATATATATACAAAAAAGCAATAAATTTCAAAGCACACTGCAACAATTAGTTATAGAACAGATTTCAGAGTTTGGTATGGGTTACAGTTCCATTATTTTAGGTTTTGCCTTCTAGCTGCTCCAAGACACCAGAGACTAAAAGAATTATCAATATAATGATTCAGCAATCATTTGTTAAATTCCATCTTCCCTGTTCTAACTCTACCTTCTCCTTGGATCTTTCTCCCACTCTTTAGGGGTATTTGGGCTATGCCAATTTTAACTTTTTCATGTTGGAAGGGGCTGTTGTTAATAGGGGATAGGGGGGATAGAACTAGTTGATGTTCTGGAGAGGCTGGCCCCTCTGGGTTTCAGGACTTATCTGGCCTAGGAACCTATCTGCAGGTTGTAGATTTCTGGAAAGTAATCATAGTGCATGGAACCTTTGTAGAATCTCCAATAGAGCTCTAAATGTTCTTTAGGGTTGGCAGGAATGGTTTTGGTTGGGGTTTGGCAAACCATGATAAACAGCAGTTTCTAGCTAAAGCTTGCATAACAGTAGCCTCCAGAGTAGCCTCTCAACTCTAATTGAACTGTCTCAGCCACTGATAACTCCCATTTGGTCAGGAAGACATTGTCTATCCCATAGTACCAGAGCCAGGCTCATCCGTGGGAGTTATAGCCCATGTTGCCAGGGAGGCTGTAACACCTGGATGTCATGCCCTACATAGTGGGGAGGGTACTGATTTTACTTGCAGAATTAGGCTTAGAGAGAGAGAGAGGCCACATCTGAGCAAGTCCTTTGAAGTAACTCTTGGGCATACTTCCATAGTTTCTTTATGCACGTGGAAGCAGATATTATTATATATTACTTTTCCCTCTTTTTTTATTACACACAAGTAAGCATTCTAGATTATACTCTGTCTTGCTTTTTTAACTCCATATTATATCTTGGAGTACTGTATCTTTTCAGTAAATTGAGAGCTTTATTAAAAACAGAAAAGTTTTATAATAGTGTAGTCTCTGTATAATATATTTAATCAACCCCTCACATTCAAGATTGTTTCCAGATTTTTACTATAGCAAATAATGCTAATTGAACCTTTTTTTTATCTTTTTAATTTGAAGTAATTTCAGACTTACTGGGCAGTTGCAAAAATAAGCCAAAATTCATACGGAGAACCCCAATATACCCCCATCTTAGTTTTCTGAAGCTGCCAGAATGCAATATACCAGAAATGGAGTGGCTTTTAAAAAGGAAATTTATTAAGTTGCAGGTTTACAGTTCTAATGCCATGGAAATGTCCAAACTAAGGCATCCAGATAAAAATACCCTAACTCCAAAGAAAGGGGTGATAAAGTTCGGGGTCTGTCCCTCAGCTGGGAAGGCACATAGCGACTTTTTGCAGTGGCTTCCTAGGGACAGAGTATGCTTTCTTTCTGCATCTCCAAAGGTGTGTGGGCTCTCACGCTTTTTCCAAAATAGTTCCCTCTTAAAGGGTTCTAGTAGGCAACTCCACCTTGAAAGGGTGGAGACACATCTCCATGGAAACCACCTAATCAAAAGGTACCACTCACAATTGGGTGGGTCACAGCTCCATAGAAACAATAAAAATGATCACACCCAGCAATATTGAATAAGGATTAAAGAACCTGGCCTTCTGGGGTATATAACAGTTTAAAACTGGCACATCCCCCTACCCAGATACCCAGATCCACCAATTTTAACATTTTGCTACATTTACCATACCATTCTCTCTATTTGTATGGCTATCTATCTATTTTTTAAACATTTGAGAGTAGATTGTATACATTATGCTGTTTAAATACTTAATACTCTCATGTACTTTTCCAAAGCATAAGGATATTCACTTATGCAACCACCTTAAGTGTCAAGTTCAGGGAAATTTAACATTAATATGAAGTTTTACAGCCTATATTCCGATTTTTTCAAACGTTCCAATAATGTGTTTTTGGGTATTTTCTCCTCCATTAGATGCAGCCCAGGCTCACATTTTGCATTTTAGTTGTTTTTCTCTTATAGTCACTTAGTTTCTCTCTCTCTTTTTTTAATTTTTAATGTGGTTACATATGTGCAACAAAAAATTTCCCTTTTTCTTTTTACATGGGCGGACACCAGGAACCGAACCTGAGTCTTCGGCCTGGCAGGAGAGAGCTCTGCCACTGAGCCACTGTTACCCACCCTTTTGTTGTTTTTTTTTTTTTAATTTCCCATTTTAACTACTTTCAAGCATATAATTCAGTGGCTTTAATTACGTTCACAGTGTTGTGCTACAGTTAACACCCATTCATTACCAAAACTTTTCTTTCATCCCAAACAGAAACTCTGTGCCCATAAGCATTCCCCCTTCCTCATCCCCCTCCCCACCTCTGGTACCCTGTCATCTTCCTTCTATCTATATGACTTTGCATATTTTAGATATTTCATATAATTGAGATAATACAATATTTGCCTTTTGTTTCAGCCTTGTTTCTCTCAATATGGTTTCTTCATGGTTCATCCATGTCATAGCATGTATCTGGTCTTCAGTCCTTTTTATGCCTAAATAATATTCCATCGTGTGTATATATCACATTTTGTTTATCCATCCACTGGTTGATGGACACTTGGATTTCTTTTGGCTATTATAGATACTGCTGCTATGAGCATTGCGCTATGAATAACTGTTTGAATCCCTGCTTTCAATTCTGTTGAGTATATACCTAGAAGTGGGATTGCTGGCTCATATGGTAATTCTGTTTTCAAACTATCCACAGTGGCTGTCCCGTTTATATTCCCATCAACAATGGATGAGCATTCTTATTTCTCCACATCCTCGTCAACACTTTTTATTTTCCATTTTTTAATAATAGCCATTCTTGTGGGTGTGAAGTGTGATCTCATTTTGGTTTTGATTTGCATTTCCCTAATGGCTAATGATGTTGAACTTTTTTCATATGCTAAATTGGCCGTTTGTGTATCTTTAGAGAAATATCTGTTCAAGAACTTTGCCCATTTTTTGATTGCGATCTCTTTTTGTTGTTGGATTGTATGAGTTTTTTGTGTATTCTACATAATAAACCTTTATCAAATATCAGATATATGGTTCCCAAATATTTTCTCCCATTTCATTGTTTTTACACTTCCTTGGATAATGTCCTTTGTTGAGTAAAAGCTTTTCATTTTGATGAAGTCCAGTTTATCTGTTTTTTTTTTCTTTTTGTGGCTCCTGATTTTGGTGTAAAATGAACCTACAGTTTGCATGCCTGCAAGTGTATCTGTAGGATATGTTCCCAGAGGTGGCATAGTAAGGCTAAAGGGAATATGCAGTTTTAATTTTGATTGATTGCAACTAATTGACCTCCTTAGGGATTGTATCTATGACAGAAAAGGGCATTTTGGTATAATTTTACTTTGTTCCTTTCTTATTAGCATTTTTCCTACATTTAGGAATCATCTCTATTCATACCTGTTACAGACTTTTGAATAAGTTCTTTTTTTTTTTTTTTT
>PVIY010061805.1:0-11102 GCA_004026745.1 Myrmecophaga tridactyla | reverse complement strand
TACTCATCTGTTGATATGGTAGATAAAAGGAGCATCAGACACAAGGTTTTCACAATCACAGAGTCACATTGTGAAAGCTATATCATTGTTCAATCATCATCAAGAAACATGGCTACTGGAACACAGCTCTACATTTTCAGGCAGTTCCCTCCAGCCTCTCCACTACATCTTGAACAACAAGGTGATATCTACTTAATGCTTAAGAAAAATCTCCAGGATAACCTCTGGACTCTGTTTGGAATCTCTCAGCCATTGACACTTTGTCTCATTTCACTCTTCCTCCTTTTGGTCGAGAAGGTTTTCTCAATCCCTTGATGCTGAGTCTCAGCTCATTCCAGAATCTCTGTCCCACGTTGCCAGGAAGGTCCACACCCCTGGGAGTCATGTCCCACGCAGAGAGGGGGAGGGTGGTGAGACTGCCTGTCGTGTTGGCTGGAGAGAGAGACCACATCTGAGCAACAAAAGAGGCTCTCTTGGGGGTGACTCTTAGGCCTAGATTTTAAGTAGACTTGACCTATCCTTTGTGGGGTTAAGTTCCATATGAACAAACCCCAAGACTGGGGGCTCAGCCTATAGCTTTGGTTGTCCACAATGCTTGTGAGAATATCAAGAATTCAACTTGGGGAAGTTGAATTTCTCCCCATTCTCATCATTCCCCAAAGGGGACTTTGCAAATACTTTTCCACCCACTGATTGAATCACTCTGGGATTCATCAGGGCATCACTCTGGACAAACCAACAAAATCTGATGTCCTACCTGAGATTCCAAGTACTTACGGCGTTCAATCAAACTATTTGCATAAGTTATATTAGGAAATGCACTAGTCAAAATATAAATTTTGTAACAAGTAAACATTTTTTGCTTTAGTCTCACACATAAGGTGACATTTAAAAATATTAATTACCATCTATTTTCAGCACCCTGCAATAATGACATTCCTTTGTTCTTCCTCATGCAAAACATATTTACTTTTATTTATTTAAGACTGCTGCATGATATTGTGTTGGGGCTTTCGTAGGGGTATACCTTTACTAGGGAGTATTTTTCTGCCTGAACAAGTATAATATTGAAAGGTATGATTTGAGTCATGCTATAAAGATGAGATACAGTAAGGGTGGTAGGAGGCTTTTCTCAACCTGCTTGCTGTCATTTCTAATAGATTCGAGTCTTACGTCGCCAATTCACACTGAGTTCCAGGGAAAACTGCTTATATGTTTGGACTTGATTCATGGAATATGATCTTTTTGATTTTGTCAGTTGTTTATACTTTTTTAAACATTTGAGAATTTTTTTATTTTTAACAAGGCTTTCTTGTGTGAAGAAAAAGCCTCTTTTTTGTATACACCACAGCAGATGAAATGGCATTTGTACTTCTTAAGTTTTCAGTACTAAAACACTACTAAAATAACACTGAAAATTACTTTATTTGATCTCCTCCTTCCCAGTTCTGTTGGGGAGAGTTGTGGTTAAGTCTCCCTCCAACATGGTACATTATTCTGCTTACTTAATAAAATGTGATCCTTAAGCTAAAGATTCCTTTTGCTCTGAAGCCTCTGTGTTTTCCAGGCTGTGTTTGGCTACGCCTGCCTGGTGTACCTGCCTTTGACACCTGTCCTGTAAGGGTCTCCATTTCCATAATCAAGTTGTAAGTTTGTGTTTAAACTTTTTTTCCCCCAGTTTTGCAGCCATATCTCCTCCTTCTTGGTATTATTTTCTTTTACATAAATGGCTTTGTGGTAGTGTTTTTAGTTCTAACTCAGAAATTTATGATTTTCCTCATTTTCTTCTCCTTAGAAGTTATTCTTTTAGGTTACAAAAGTATATAACATTAAAATGAACTGTAGATAAAGACATTTGTAAATGAGTGTTTTGGTTAAATGCTTTTCTAACTGAAGGTGGCATCTTGCCAGTGAAGAAGGTGGCAGTTAGCCCAACATGTTTTCTACATGACTGTTTTTTTTCTTTGTTCAGGCAGAGTAACATCCTGCTACTTCAAGAGTAGAAAACTCTTCTCCTCTTACCTTTGTGAGATTTCAAAAGAATGTTGTTTGTTTTAGCATTGACCAGAAGATGTACACCTAGGTGATGACTTTAGTGTGGTCTTTTAAGTTTAAAAATTTCTAATTAAACAGTTTGGTTCTACTTGCAATAATAATCCACATTATTCTGAACTGCTTGTTTAAATATATTTACCCAAAATACCATAAAGGCATAAAATGAGACTATAGAGAAAGATGACCTTCAAGGGCTTAGATCCTTTAAAGACCCTAAGTGCTGAAAAGATGATGTTGTGCCCCTTTCTCTGCCCACAAAATGAAAAATGACAAAAATCCTCATTTTCCCCATGGCTTTAAAAAGCATATCAAGGATTTTTCTGGCCTAGGAATGTTTGTATAATCTCAGGTAATGCCCTAGGTGTTCTTTAGGGTTTGCTGGAATCGTTTTGGTTTTTTTTTAGTCTCCAGTGTCTTGGTGTAGCTAGAAGTAAAAACCTAAAATTGTGGAATTGTAACCCACACCAAACTCTGAAATCTGTTCTACAACTAGTTAATGTGGTGTGCTTTGAAGTTTATTGCTGTTTTTGCATATATGTTATTTTTTCACAATTAAAAAAAAAGCATATCAAATGTCAATCTTACAAACCAAAACAGCATTTTTCTAATTTTTGGCAACCTTCTTGTTGGTTCCCTAAGCATGTGCTTCATCTTCCTGTTGAGTAATTCAGTACTGACTCTGCCCCAAATTACACAAAAAACAATTCAGATAACATGAATGAGTGAGAGAGAGAGTATAGGTGTAACAGAGGCTTTTTAAAAAAAATTTTTCTCTAGAATAAACTAAATATTAGTTCCACTGGATAATCTTTTGTGTGCTACTGTGATGTTAAACATCATATATTCTCTCCACCTAAGGTTTTAGGAACCTCATAAAACGTAGAAATCCATGAAACTTTGTACCTGACCTAAAGTATTTTGGGCAGTAGTTTTTTATTGCCAAGGTTCTAGACTTTTTTGAATCTAGTTTGGAATGATAGCATATATCTTTTGATTAAGACAAGGATCCTCTTTAGTTACGTGGTAGTGTGGTTTTTAAAATCATATACTTTTAAGCTGATCTCTTGTCTAGAAAGCCTTTTAATCTTTCTTTTAGCAAGGAGGGTGTCCATAGTGTGATGGGTTTTATTGATTTAGTAAGAGCTGAGGGTGGGTTGCTCTGTAATCTCCTGAGTTTGTGGATTCTTACAGGCACAATTTTCAAGTGAAAAATTAGACAAATTTTTATTTTTTAGTATGTTAGTTTTCCATGACATTTGTCTTCTAATTAAGGCCTAGGATGTTATCTAATGGGAAATGAAAGGTTAAGACAAAATCAGACCAACTCTTTGGGCAAGGCATCCCAATTTTCTTTCATATTCATACTCACGTATCCAGTCTTATTCCAGGAAGGATTTAAGGTGGCACTACTCTGTGGTTTTTTATGGTTTGAGGTGAGACTTATTTATAAATATACTTAACCAATTTCATGTTGAAGTAAATCTGGCTTCCAGATGCTCTGTATTTCCTCCAGTAATGTTCCCCTTGTACCTCAAGGTCTTGTTATATCTTTAGGGTTTGAATGTGTTCACTGGTCATAACTCTTTGTCCTTTGATGTTAGAATGAATTTTTGGAATCAGCCAGAAGTCACTGAGTGCCAAGTCTGGTGAATACCTGGATAGGCAGTCTGGGTTTTTAGAACTTTTGGTTTATTGTTTTTGACTCATGAAGTTCTAAGCCATAATATTTTCAGGATGATGCATCCAGTTATTGAGCCACAGTTAACTCCTTGTTACATCCCAAAAATTTGAACAATGGCTGCAGCTGACTCTTGCTCTTTGTGTGATGCTGCTATGTTAGCAGTACCGTTGAGATCAAACAAACAAGTTAACATTGTCTGCATTTGTGATTTTGATATGGATCTGTTCTTTCTGCTGTTTGAACTGCACAAGGTCTTCCACTGCAGATTTCATGTTTTTTAGGTCGTAATGAAAACTTTTATCATTAGCTACTGATTTTCTCAAAATGTGATTATTTTGTTCAGCTATTCATAGAAGATCTGAAACAGAAAACAGGTTCTAACTACTCTTTACTTACATAACTACTCTTTAATCAAAATATTTGTAATAGTCTTCATCAGTTTTCCATACATTTAGTTGCACCCCCATTCCCCCCAAATTATCTTGTTGTGATTTGGTTTTCCTGTAAAAACAATTATTTGGATAGATCTAATTACTACTTCGTCAGCATTTTATTGATGAGGAAACAGGCATATGGAAGATGAAACTTACTGTGAAGGGATCACAGATACTAAGGAGTCAAAATTCAAATCCTTATTTTATGACCCTTATATTTTGAGGCTCTTTTTACTACATAATGTTATTATGGGCATTTTTAATTTCTTAAAGTAATGTGAAAATTAAGAACCTTTCCTCTTTATTTCCGTATATCTCACTGGTGGGTTTGTTTTATTACCACACAAAATTAACTGTTAGACTTCTTTACTAAATGAGGTCATTTTTATTTTATATTGACATGAAGCTTCCATATTTACTTCAATTGGTTGGGTAAGATTATCTGGCCTTGAAAATAATTGTTGCACATGAAAATGTTGCAATCCATTCCTCCTGTGGCTATTGTTTTGTTTCCCTAAATCGTGGTAGAAAACTGGTTTTATTTTATAGTCACAGTTATGTTTGTATTGAAACGTTAGTTTATATTTGTCCTAGTCATGATGTATGATACATAGCTATGAGAGTCATGCTTTGAAGTTTAGTATGTTAAAGTATTTAGTTTGTGTTCTAATATTATGTCTTTTAAATTAAGTTGTACATTTCCATTAGGTTGAAGAGTTTGTTAAATAGTCGTTGTATTTCATCTGTAATGGGATCCTTACGGACTTGTGACTTGATATTTTTTATTTTGAAGATATTTTAGACATGTCTAATGTTTGTATTGTATTCTAAGATTTACTTAGATTGGATCAGTTTAGGTCACCTGCCGCTGAACTCGGTCCCTGGTGAATGTGATATGGGCATTTATCTTTAGCCATGTGCTATTGGTTGGTTGCTACATCACTGGAAATGTTAGTGTTGGAGAGGGGGTGTGCCAAAAGTAAAAATCAGAATACTGTTGTTATACGTAAGAGTAGTTGAAGAGATTATGTGCAAGAACTGACAAATGTTTACTGACTTTGCTCCTTCTTTCTCCTTTATGCAGACTACAAAGGCACTCAGCTCATGTCTCCTAACGTCTAGTTCTAATACCTGTTGAGGATTCTCCCAGCACACGCTCTTTTTCTACCCTGGTAGATATTTAAATTTTTTTCACCTGTTCTGATCTAGACATTTGTCTTATAATTCTAGAGAAACCTAAACTGTCCTCCAAGGAGAGCTTCAGGATTGTTTGGCCTAGAGAGAAATGGAGCTGGTCTGTTAGTATCAACCTTCACTGGGAGTTCCAGTGGCCTGCTACTGCATGCTTATAGGCATTTAACAACCATGCTCCAAGTTCTTGTCAGAAAATGGCACATTAAACTGTCTGCCACATACAAACTCTCCACAGCTCGGTGGGAAGAAATATTTATATGAGGAAATGCATGGTAGATATGGAGTCCATTCATTCCCGCATATGCTAAATTTTATTATTGTTTTGGTGATCTGCATCCTGGGAAGGAATCAAAATGTGTTTATACTTCATGTGGAATGAAAGGGATGATTATCTCTCTCTTGTACCTGTGGTACAAAAAAAGAAAAGGTTAATATATCTGCTTTCTTAAAGTTCCCCTTTAAGGTAATCGAAGTGCACTAATCTTCCTTTAATAGAAACAGATATGTTAGCTTTTGTGTTCTTTGAAGATCAGATTTTTGGGGGAGGTCTTTAAGAAATGAGAAGATAATGAGATATTATTAGAAAGTAGAATTTAATTTTAGGCCATATAGTTACATAGAATATTACAGCATCTAATCTAAAATTTTAAAGATGAGAACAGTGAGCCTTAATAATTTTCAGTTTCTTCCCCAAGTTTACCAAACTAACAAGGACTTGGGATTTGGTCCTAGGTTTTATGTAGTGATCTTTACAATATATCTTATATTTTCCTCAAGGTTTTTAGGTCAACTGAAATTATTGAGTGAAGATGTCTGATTTTTAGGTTGTAGAAGGAGGAAAAAGCCATATGTGAAGAGTATCAGATATTACAGAGGGTGAGAAGAAGGAAAACTGAGAATTACCCGTTAGTTTTGTAATCTTTATCAGCAGCTTTTATTGAATGTCTGATGTATCCAGGGCATTGTATGAGTATAAAGAGAGGCAGGGCTTGGGCACAGGTGGGGGGATAAGGGAAGACGCATCTTTGTCACATCAAACATAACAATTGATGGACTTGATCTCATGGCCTCTAAGATCTTTTAACTCTAAGAATCTGTTGTTCTTTAGAACAGACTGTAAGTTACTGGACTACTCCCTCCAGGGTAGAAACTGTATTGAGTATGTTTAGGAATGTGGAGTATGTGCCATATGTATGTGATGAGGTTTTTTTTTCAAAGGTGGGGGTATGGTAGAAGAAAGTAGTAGTGTTCATTTAACTAAGATAACGTAAGGTTCACGCTTATGGATATAAATATAATTTTATTTGAATCCAGACAGCAGTTTATGTCTACAAGTTTCATTCTCCTTTAGTTTTAATTTCTGAAAAGTCTGAAAAGTTGTTTCACTGGTATCTTTTTTAGAAAGGTTAATGTAAAATTCTTCAACTAGAAGTTTTATCCTTCAGCTTATCTATGGGCTACATGGCAAATATTATTTTATTTAAAAAAAATAGGTTGATATTAAAACAGTGTTTAAGTTGTTGCATTGAGAAGGTTATGGGGAACCTGAACCTTTACTTGGAAGGGCTGTCCCACCAGGTCTCACTAATCAGTCTTATAGTAGGACAGTAAGATCGGGGACAAGGAGAACAGTCACCTACCTCCTTCCGGGCCCCGAAGAATATAGGCCATTGAAGAACAAGGGCTTCCACTGCCAGGGCCTCCTGGAGAAGTGTGCCCTCAGCGGCAGCTTTAGGGCAAGAAGTGGTTCTGATGGGTATAGGGAGAGATTTAGGAGGAAAGGGGAATCCAGTGGGAAAACACCATATTAGTGGTGTTGAGAATTGGATGCAAAAGAGGGTTCTGGTGATGATAATGGATAACCTGGCTCAGCTGGAAACTGTCTGAACAGGATGTGAGTTGTTAGCCCCATTGTCACTGGAGGAAGATGGGTAAGTTCTCTTAGCGGCACTGTGAGCAAGGGACTAGTTTATAAAAGCCTCTTTAGGGGCAGGCAGGCCTTGTTGGGGGTAGGCCAGGAGCTTGGGGCCCTGGGTCTCCTCTCTCTCCTGCTGGGTGATGTGGTGTCACTGGGGGAGGGGCAGGGGTGCCCTTCTGGGTAGGGGGTTTGGCTTCATATTCAGAGCAACAGTATCCTGAAGGGCCTTTTTACTGGATAATTTGCTTTTATAGATACAGAAACACTGTTATCCTGTGATAGTGAATTTGGATTGAATTTTATTGCTCTCTTCTTTAGCGGGGTTTTTAGGTTTTCAGACCCCCCAAATGTCTTGCCCAAAATGCTAGCAGGCAAAAATGTGCCATGCATACAAAGTGGTTGAGAAGAATTTCCCCCTGCTCAGACTGTTTCCTGAACAGCCTTGTATTTTCACATCTTTCTATGTTGCCTGTGGTATTTCCTCTTCTTAGACTGGCATTCTTTGTCTGGTGAACTATTGTTCACCAGACATTCTTCACTGTCCAGTTCATCCTTATCCTTCCTAGCTGTTACTTGCTAAGTCCCATCTCCTGCCTGTATACTCAGGTTTATGCCTATCTTTACACTTCCCACCCTGTCTTTTAGTGAGTTGATTATGTCACTGTTTCCTGTCTTAGTCTGTGTACTTTTTTTTTTTGGCGGGGGGTGGGGGGGGTGGGGGTGGGAATGTATGGTCCAGGAATTGAACCTGGGTCTCCTGCATGGAAGGCAGGCATTCTAACCACTGAACTATCTGTGCACCCTCTTAGTCTATGTACTTTTATTTACTCTTATAACCCTATGTCAAATATAGGTGCTCAGAAAACATTTTTCAAATAAGTATTGTGATGAGGGCCAGAAATTTGAATCAAGAAGTAAAAATAAAAAAGTAATTGATACCTTGCAGAATATGCAAAAATGAACACAAAATGGATCATGGACTTAAATGTAAAAATGAAAGCTGTGAAACCTCTAAAAAAAAGTTAGAGAATTTTTGTGACTTTGGGTTAGGCAGAGATTTCTTAGATTTGATTCCAAAGGTGGGCATAGCATGTTTTCAAGTCTTTGGTAATGAAATGGTTACTGTATCAGTAAAAGCTAGGGTGTTTTAAAAAACATGCAAACCTTTAATAAGACAACGTTAAGAACAGTTTATACAGGAAAATGGGAAGATGTGTGCATACAGCACCCTACCTTGCACTTCCATCACTTATATGACTACTGCATTTGGTGGACTTCACCAGTCTGTGTCACTTTTTTCTGTGCCATTGTATTGAACTCCATCAAAAACTAATGGTCTATGGTCTATGATTGGCAGTTGTTTTGGCATTTCCAATAGTCAATTTGTTTTTACTTTACTTTTCATTTTTAAAATTAAATTGGACCATATTTATTTCATTTTGAGAATTTTATGACATGTCTGAGTTACTGTTACTGAATATTCCGTGGAGTATGGCATGGTGCATAGTAGAGGGCTCACTAAATATCCTTATTCTCCCCATTTTATAAGGTAATGAGATTTGGACTCCATCATGAGTGTTGTTCCAAACCCACTGTAAACATTATGAGAGGCAACATATATGGTTGTGACCTCCAGAAACAGGTTGTTTGGGTCTCCCAGTTCTGCCATTTACTAGCTGGGCCTTAGTTTTCTCTTCTGTAAAAGAGGGCTGATAATTAACACACTGATTCCACGGAGAGTTTGTGTGGATTAAATGAGCTAAAAATATAAAGTACCACAGTAGTGCTGGCCACATAATGAGCTTAATATCAGTGTTAGCGCTGCTGCCACCACCACAATCTCCTCCTCCTCTATCACCACCACCACCACCACCACTCTTTTCCACTGCCACCACCATCTCTGCCTTCTCCACCGCGTCTGCCTCCGCCATCACCACCACCACCACCGCCGCCTCTGCTTGCTCCACCACCAGCACCACTACTGCTGCCACGGCTGCCTCCTCCTCCTCCTCCTCCATCACCACCACTGCCGCTACCTCTGCCTCCTCCACCACCAGCTCCACTACCACTGCCACCACCTCTGCCTCCTCCACCACCACCATCATTATTCTGCATCACTGAATTGTCTCATAAGCTTTCCTTAAAATTTAAATATGATGCTATTTCTCCCTTGACTTCCCAAGACTGTTTATTTCTTTTAAAGTCAGTGGATTTCCATCATATTTTCTTTCCTCTTTTAAGTTACTTCGTTATAATTCCTGCCTTATATTTCATTGCATATTTGGTTCTTCAGTAAATATGCTCGTTACACTTGGAATGTGTCTGCTAATGACCTAAATCATACAAACTTCCTGTGGAAATAATTTATTATAAAATAATCTCTTATCCGTTCAGAGGTGCAAAACTTTTTATGGCCTTGAAATATATTATGCAAAATATAAAAGTATTTTTTAAGTTAGAAGCCAGAGAATATGATTATATTTCGGGGCTCAGAAACCTTAGTAAATTTAGAGGACTTGTCATGCTCAGGTTCATGTGTCAACTTGGCCAAGTTGTGGTACCTGTTTGTCTGGTTGGGCAAGTGCTGGCCTGTCTGTTACAATGAGATCATGATCACGTTGGCTGCATCCACAGCTGATTCCATTTCTAATCAGCCAAAGGGGAGTGTCTTTTGCAGTGAGTGATGCTTAATCTAATCACGGGAAGCCTTTTAAGGAGGCTTCAGAAGAGACAGGTTCTATTCCTGCTTCGGCTGGAGAGCCTCTCGAACTGTGGAGTTCATCCAGACCCTTCATTGGAGTCGTCGGCTTCACGGCCTGCCCTGCGGATATTGGAGTCTGCATTCCCACGGTCACGTGAGATGCTTTTATAAATTTTATATTTGTGAGTGTTCCCTGTTGATTCCGTTTCTCTGGAGAACCCTAACTAATACATCTTGGTGCCAGGAATGGACCGAATACCATAAATCAAAAGAACTTGTTTGCTGCTCTGTGTACTCTTATTTCTTTTGTTAAATTATAATGCAGACAATTACAATGTAATAAAACTGTTAAATTTTATACAAACACTCTCAACACAAAGCTAATGTGTTTGCTTGTGTGTTTTGAAGATGCTTGTTGAAAAACGCTTTTGGAAGGGGTTCTGGAAATGGCTGTGAGGTTGCACAGAGTATGCTTGTGCTGTTCAGATCCATTCTTTTGTAGAAAAAAACAAGTTTTGTCTTTAAAGCTTGATGGCAGCAAAGCAGTTTACTAGCCTTTTTTTTTTTTTTACGTGCTTGTGTGGGATTAAACTGGGAGTATTTATTAGAAGTACATAAAACCATGAACTGCTCTGTTAGTTTGTATTGAGAATTTGAGATAACTTTTGCAGCCTCTTTTACTACCTGAATAAGGCTCCTTCACTGTTGGACCTTAAAATCCTGTGTCTAGAATAGTGCTATCCAAAAGAAATATGAGTCACCACATTATATATTTTAAAACTTTCTGGTAGCCATATTAAACAGGTGAAATTTATTTTAATGATATATTTAATTAACCTGCTATATCCAAAACAAGTATCGTATCAACATGTAGTCAGTATAAAATTAATAATGAAGTCACCCCCAGGAGGGCCTCTTTTGTTACTCAGATGTGGCCTCTCTCTCCGGCCAACATGATGAGCAGTCTCACCACCCTTCCCCTCTCTGCGTGGGACATGACTCCCAGGGATGTGTACCTTTCTGGCAACATGGGACAGAGAACCTGGAATGAGCTGAGATTCAGCATCAAGGGACGGAAAAAAACCCTAGAATGAGCTGAGAATTAACATCAAGGGATTG
>PVIY010061804.1:0-11097 GCA_004026745.1 Myrmecophaga tridactyla | reverse complement strand
CATGGCACCACAGCAATACCAGGGGCAATGAACTGGTACGGGGACAACTTGGGGAGGGACGAGTGGCAAGGGGATGTTTTTATTTGATATTTGGTGAGGCTGCGTTTGTCGGTTCTTTGTCACTACAGACCAATGAAAACTGTTAAAATTGAGAGTGCTGCTGATTGTACAACCAAGTGCAGACATTGTAAGACATGGCATGTTTATTCTGGACATTATCCACAATGCCCAATAGATGGAGGGAGCCAAAGGCTGCAGTGACTGAGAAGTAGCACGGCAAACGGTGACACACTTAGAAGATGGAAGATGGAGCGGCTACAAAAAGGAGGGACGTTGAGAGGCACACGAGGAAGTGAATAAACCTTAGGGACAATGTGTTGTGCAAAATAAGCCAGAAACAAAAGAACAAATATGCTAAGGTCCCTTTCAGAAAATACATGTAAGAAAGTTGGAGCCTAGATTGTAAACCCTTATGGCAGCCACACTGAGTCTGCAGGTGTACATGTATCTCTAGATTCTGAGACACTGAGCTATATGTGTATCAGCTGCTATTTCTCTGGCAATTTGAATAATTTCGTGACACCTAAGACCCAGAAATGGGGTGCTGCGGCCCTGAAAGTTAGCAAAGCTAGACAAAATAACAGTTAAAGTGACCAGATATGAGACCAGGCCTCAACTAGGGATAAAAACGAAGCCACTCTGGCTGGACTAAGGTAAACCAGAACAGAGGGTAGGAGATGACGGTGTCTGTGCTCCAGCCCTTCAGCTACTGCATGAGACCAAAGGCAGAGAGGTTTACTGTGTCTAGAACCTAAATTTTCTGTAACACACAATAAAAATCAACCTGTCTGGATAGTTCATTTAAACAACCCAAACTCCAGAAGTCTATTGTGGGAATGAGGCCTTGTGATTCTGTATAACTTAATGTAATACCTGGATACATCTCAGAATGTGGTGGGCTGATAATTTAAATTGGCAGAGTCCCTTGAGGGTCCAAAGAAAAAAAATATAACTATTACACTTTCCCATCTGGGAAACCCCTCATACTCTCTCAACCATTGGGGACACCCAGGAAAATGGACCAAGCCCTGGATTTTGAGGCTTGCCCTTATGAACCTTATTTCTGTAGGGGAGAAGCTTAGACTACCCATAATGAGACCTAAAAGTTGCTTCCAGGAAGCCTCTTTTGTTGCTCAGATGTGGCCTCTCTCTAAGTCCACCCCTACGAGGAGCATCAGTACCTTTCCCGCTATGTGGGACATGACACGCAGGGGTGAAAGTCTCCCTGACAGCATGAGACATGCTCCCAGGGATGAGCTTGACCCTGGCACTGTGGGGTCAACAATGCCATCCTGACCATAAGGGGAAAGGAATGTAATAAAATAAAGCATCAGTGGCCAAGAGAGATCAAACAGACTCACGAAGCTATTATGGAGACTACTCTTATACAAGCTGCAGTTAGATAGTGCCATTTACCATGGTTTGCTAAACCCCAACGAACATCACTCCTGTTGACTCTTAAGAACACCCAAGGCCCAAACTGAAAGTCTATACAAGTTTCATGCACTAAATTTGCTTTCCTTAAACCTACAACCTCCAGATGGGTCCCTGGACCAGAGAATTCCTGAAACCCAGAGGGCCCAGCCCCTCCAAACATCAGCTAGTTCCATCCCCCTATCCCATATTTTCAACAGCCCCTTCCAACATGAAAAAGTTAGAGTGGGCAGAACCCAAATACCCCTAAAGACTGGGAGAAAGATGAAAGAAGAAGGAGGAGTTATACAGAGAAGGTAGGCTTTAACAAGTGAGTATGATTGCTGACTCATTATATTGACATTTCTTCTAGGCTCCAGCATTTTGGAGCAGATAGTAGGAAAAATCTGAAATAGTGTAATGGTAACCCATGACAAACTCTGAAAACTATTTTGTCACTGCTTGTTAAAGTGCACTTTTTTCTTTCTTTTTCTGGTGTATGTGTTATATTGCACAATAAGAAATGTTTTTTAAAAAAAGGTTTTACCCATTGTTGGGTGGACATAAATTTAATCCTCACAGTAACAACGACAACAAAAAAGCTAAAAATATATAAACAAATGAAGAGATTCAACAAGGGTCACTAAAAAAGATCATCTAAATAAAAAAGTAGGCAGTAATGGAAGAAATGATAACCAAAAGAGATATAAGATTTACAAAACCGAACAGCAGAATGGCAAAAGTAAATCCTGCCTTATCAGTAATTATTTATTTTAAAGGTAAATGGGTTAAACTCTCCAGTCAAAAGAGAGAGATTGCCAGAATGGATTTTTTAAAAAAGCATGACCCATCTATTTGGTGTTTACAAGCTATTCACCTTAAATTCTAAGAGAAAAATACATTGAAAGTAAAAAGATGGAAAAATATATACCATACTGGTAGTATGGGGTGGGTACACAAATATCGTATAAAATAAACTTTAATTTAAAAACTGCTACAGTGGACAAAGATGGACATTAGATATTGAAGAAGTGAGCAATTCAACAGGAAGATACATGATTTATAAATGTAAATCCACTGTTTTGGCTTCCTAGGTTTCCATGAAATGTGTTGGCTTAAACAATGGGAATTTATTAGCTTATATGCTTACAGTTTTGAGGCCATGAAATGTCCAAATCAAGGTGATACTTCTTGCTGAATCCTGACTGCTGGTGTTCCTTGGCTCCACTGCCACAAGCAAGGCACATGGTGGCATCTTCTCGTCTCTCTCCTCTTCTGGGTTCTGTTGAATTCCGCTTATTATTCCTGTGGTTCTCTCTCTCTCTCTCTCTCTCTCTCTCTCTCTCTCTCTCTCTCTCTCTCTCTCTCTCTCTCTCTCTCTCTCTCTCTCTCTCTCTCTCTTTCTTCTGTTTACAAAGAACTCCAATAAGGAGATGACCCATTCTGAATGAGGTGGGTCACACCTTACCTGAAGTAGCTTCATCAAAAGGTCCTACTTACAATAGGCCCACGCTCACAGGAATGGATTACATTTAAAAACATGTCTTTCAGGAGTGCATACAGCTTCAAACCATCACACCTACCTAACAACAGAATGACAGAACTGAAGGAAGAAATAGAGGGCTCAACATTTAAAAGTAGGAGACTTCAATAGCACTTTCAATAATAGATAGAACATGTAGACAGATCAATAAGGAAAAATAGGACTTGAACAATACTACAAACCAACTAGACTTAAAAGTCATATATGAAACAATTCACTGAGCTGGGGTGGGGGGAGCACGTGGGGCTCAATGATAGAATTCTCACCTGCCAGGCAGGAGACCCGGGTTCATTTTCCAGCCCACGCACTCACTCACGTACTCACTCAATCATTCAATCAATATTCAACAAATGGTGCTGCAATAATGAGACATTCACATGGAAAAGAATGAAATGTGACCCCACCACACAGCATACAAAAAAAATGCCCAACAACAGAGAGAGAACACATTATTCTCACGTGCAAATGGGTCATTCTCCAGGATAGACCATATGTTAGG
Organism: Myrmecophaga tridactyla; assembly: GCA_004026745.1. Lineage (NCBI taxonomy): Eukaryota > Metazoa > Chordata > Mammalia > Pilosa > Myrmecophagidae > Myrmecophaga > Myrmecophaga tridactyla. The sequence goes on along the minus strand of PVIY010061804.1, from coordinate 7,582 downwards.
TCACAAAACAAGTCTCAATAAATTTAAAAAATTGATATCATATGAAGTATTTTTTCGGACCACAATAGCATGAAGATAGAAATAAATAACAGAAGGAAATTTGGAAAATTCACAATGGTGAAAAATTTTAAAATACACTCTTAACCAATGCATCAAAGAAGAAATCATGAGAATTTAGAAACTCACTTGAGATTAGTGAAAACAAAACAGAGTTAAAAAAAGGCAGCAGAGACAGTTCTCAGAGGGAAATTTAAAGCTGTAAATGTTTGCAGTAAAAAAGAAGAAAGATATTAATTCCGTAACCTAACACTTGAAGGAACTAGAAAGAGAAGAGCAAACTAAACCCAAAGTGAGCAGAAGGAATGAAATAAAACTAAAGTAGAGGTATATGAAAGAGAATAGAAAAACAACAAAGAGAATTAACAAAACCAAAAGTTGGTTCTCTGAAAAGATCGATAAAATTGACAAACTTCTAGTTAATCCAACAAAGCAAAAAGAGAGAGGAGGCCAATAAGTGACAATGGAAATGAGTGTGAGGCATCACTCTTGACCCTACAGGAATAGTGGGATTATAAGAAGATACTATGAACAATCGTATGACAACAAATTAGACAACCTAGATAAAATGGATTCATTCTTAGAAACACATAAATTACATAAATTGCCACAAGAAGAAACAGAAAATCTCAACAGACAAAACCAATGAAGAGATTGACTCAGAAATCAAAAGCCTCCCAAAAGAGAAAAGTCCAAGACCAGTTGGCTTCTCAAGTGAATTTTACTAAATACTCAAAGAAGATTAGCACCAATCCTTCTCAGACTATTCTAAAATATGGCAGAGGAAGGAACACTGCTTAAACATTTTATGAGTTAAGCATGACCTTAATATCAAAGCCAGGTAAAGGCATCATGAGAAAAGAAAATTATAAAACAATATCCCTTATGAATATAGAAGCAAATTTCCTCAACAAAATACCATCAAATGGAGGGGTGGTGGGAAGACGGCAGAGATGGAAGCTCAAGGAATCAGTCCCCCAACCAAAATAGCTATTGAACTGGCAGGAATTGTCTGGATCACTTATTTGGAAACTCTGGGGTCTAGTGGAACTGTGCATCATCCAGGGAAGAGCTAGAGGAAGAGGCTGATAAGTTGCAGTGAATATTCATGTCTTTCCCCTCTACGCAGTGGCGACCACCCCGTTTCCCTGCCACATGGCAGGCGGCAGTGGGGACTGGAGCTCTGCTCTCCAGTGCAGCTTGTTTGTGCAAGGATGGGCCCTCAAGACCTTGCCCTCCAAATGCCAGGGTGTGCGGTCTGACCACTGACCCCTAGGGGATGGGTCTGAGAGCGGCGTTTATTCCAAACTCCCCAGGCATGAGATGTCTTAGAAGGAGGCATGACTGATTTTTTCTCTTTCTTCTTTCTATTCCCTTTTTGGGAGAAAGAAATAGTTTGGAAAAGTCAGAGATTAACAGCTCCAGCCTTCAACAACAACAACAAAATACCAGAGAATTGGGAGAACTAGATTTCCAGGGATTTAACAACGGAATACTCAGAATGTCCAGTTCTCAAAAAAAAAAATTACAAAACACGAGGAAATAGGAAAGTATGGTCCATTCATAGGAAAAAAAATTTTCCCAGAAACCATCATCGAGGAAGGTTATACACTGAAACTACTAGTCAGTGACTTTAAATCAACAGCCTTAAATATGTTCTATAAACTAAAGGAATCTATATACAAAGAATGAAAGGAAATTAAGAAAACATTGTCTGAACAAAATAAAGAGATGCAAAGCATAAAAAAAGAATTAAACAGAAACTTTGGCACTGCAAAATACAGTAACTGAAATTAAAAAAACACTCAGATTTGACAGCAGATTGAACAGGCAGAAGAAAGGACCAGTGGACTTGAAGATAAGAAAATTGATCTATCCAGTGTGAGGAGAAGAAAGAAAAAATAATGAAGAAAGCCTGAGGCCTTTCAAACACCATCAAGCACACCAACATATGCATCATTGGAGTCCCAGAGGAGAGCAAGAGAAAGGGGCAGAGAAATTATTTGAAGAAATAATGACAAAAAACACACCAATAAAAGACATGAATATACACACCCAGGAATCTGAACGAACCCCAAGCAGGATCCATGATCTCTAATGGATCTACACCAGGTCATAGGATAGTGAAATTGTCAAAATCCCAAGACAAAAAGAGGATTTTGAAAACAGCAAGAGAGAAGCAGCTTGTCACCTATAATGATTCACCAATAAGATTAAGAGTGGATTTTACTGAAGAAAACATAACAGCGAGATGGAATATTTAAAGTTCTTAGTGGGGAAAAAAAAATCTGTCAACCAAGAACGCTATACCAGGCTAAATTCTCTCTCAAAAGTGAAGGAGAATGTTCACAGATGGTTCAGAGGTAGAATGCTCGCCTTCCACGGGAGACCCGGGTTCGATTCCTGGACCATGCACCTAAAAAAAAAGTGAAAGACAGCTCTTCTCCAGCTGGAATCGTGTAGGTGTTGAGGAGAAGAAGAGAGTTCCTGTTAACATCAGAACCCTTAAGGAAAAGCGAGGGAGTTATGCTGAAGTGAAGACGAAGCTCTTGAAAAAGAAGTTTGTCCAAAAGATGCTTTGAAAGGCAAGGAGAAAGCTTGTTTATGAAAAAGCTAAGCACCATCACAATGAATCTAGGCAGACGGACAGAACTGAGATTTGAATGGCTAGAGTGTCAAGAAAAGCTGGCGTACAAGGAAAGTTCTATGTACCTGAAGAACCCACATTGGCATTTGTCATCAGAATCAGAGGTATCAGTGGCATGTGCCCAAAGATCTGAAAAGTTGCAGCTTCTTGCCCTTTGCCATATCTTTAATGACACCTTTGTTAAGGCCAAGAAGGCCTCAGTCGGCATTCTGAGAACTGTGGGGCCGCGTGGTGCGTGCGGACCGGGCCTGGGGTCCGTGAGACAGGCCCACAGCGCAGTTACAGCAGCATCAGCAGGAAGGGGCCGCCTGGGCAGATCACGCCCAGATTGCCCCTCTCTTGGTAACCGTGGTGTCATACGCATGGAGGATCTGACTCATGAGATTTGTACTGCTGGGGAAGCTCCAAAGAGCAGGAACTCCCTGTGGCCTTAAACAATCTTCCCCCGGAGGCGGAATGAAGAGAAGGACCACCTGTTCTGTAGAGGGGGAGACCAGACCAACAGGCTGATTGGAAGGAAGAACTAAGGTGTCTTCGATTATTCCTGTAATCTGGTCAATTAACAAACACTGACTGCTTTCAAACTGAAGAAAAAAGTGAAGGAGAAATTAAGACATTTACAGATAAACAGCAGCTGAAAGAGTTCATTTACAAGAGACCTGCCCTGCAAGAAATGCTAAACGGGTTCCTTCAGGCTGCAATGAAAGCACTCTGTCTGGTAACCTGATGCCATGAGAGAAAGAATATGTGTACAGGTAACTACACAGGTATATGCAAAATCCTGTATTATTGAACTTTTGGTTTGTAACTGCTTTCCCCCTTACATGAATTAACAGGAAAATGTGTAAAATAACATTTTAATTTATGCTAATGGGAATACAATCTATAGAGATGTAATCTGACCAATAATAATATGAAGAGGGAAGGAAAAATATATATAGGAGTAGAGAGTTTGTATCCTCCTGAAACTAGGTTGGTACTGGCTGAATTAGACTATTATTAGTTGAAGACCATACATATGACAATGATTTAACATCTAGAATATATAAAGAACTCCCACAGCTCAAAACAAAAAGACAAAAAAGATTAAAAAAAAAAAAAAAGACAAGCAACTCTATTAAAACATGGGCCAAGGACTTGAACAGACCTTTCTCTAAAGAGGAAATACCAATGGCCAACAAGCACAGGAAGAGATGCTCAACATCATTAGCCATTAGGGAAATGCAACTCAGTGCTACAACATGATATGGCCTCACCCGATTATAATGCCTGTCCTCTAGTGTGCTTGCTGCTGGGATGCAATATATCAGAACGGAATGGCTTTTAAAAAGGGAGATTTAATAAGACCTGCTCTTTCCAAATGCAAAATACATACATTCCATCCCAATATCAGAAAACCTTAAACCTTTCAGTTGCAATACAAATGAAGTACCAAATTAGAGACAGTATAAAATTTCATCAAGTCAGTTACAAAGCATGGTCTGTCCTAAGGCAAAATTTTCTCCATTTGCTCTGGACCTTTGAAAACTCATAACAAGTTATTTGCTGCCAACATACAAAGGAGGAACATTCATAGGATACATACACGCATTTCCATAAGGAGGAAGGAACACAGGGGTCACCGGACCCGTACAGTTTTGAAAACCTGCAGGGCAAAGTCCACTAGATTTCAAAGTCTGAGAGTCATTTATCTTCGGGGCTTTAGAAAGTGGCAGTCCCACCCTTTCCAAGGACCTACGCAGAGGCCTGCCTCTCTCTGAATGCAACCTTGGGGGACATTGGGGAGACCACCTTTTTCTCAGCTCCACCCTCTCCAAGCATCGGGGCCGCACCCGGGCTCTCTGCCATCTCCGGGGCACACACTGAACCCCTCCATGTGGTGGCAGCCAGGCTCTCCCCAAACCCCGAGAATGTGCTCCACCCTCTCCAAGGCCTGAGGTGGCATGACTCTTCCACTGCAACGAGGTGGAAGGCCCATTCTCTGCCTTTGGGGCAAACTCCCCCTCTCCACAGGCTTGGGTGGGTCCGCTCTCCTGGCCCGAGGCTTCTTGACGTCAGACCTCAGCCTCCATGGTTTTGCCTCTGAAGTTATTTTTCCTCCAATGTGTCCCTTCTCTGAACCCCCCAGTCCAGCCTGGCAGCAGCTCTGTTTATACAGGTCCCACAGCACTCTCGTTGGCTATCTATGCAGTAGCCTTGGATCATGCCCATCAGACATAAGGAGTTTCCACAAATCCTTCCTGGATAACTCCATGTCTGATCCTGGCTTTCTCTAAAATGACTGAGTGGTTCCACATTTGGCCAAGACTTCATGTGGGGCACTATTCTCTGGGGTCTCCCTTTTTGGAGGCCCAGAATTTTCCAGAACTTCAATTTTTGGTCTCTTTGTACCTAAGAGTTCAGTTTTCAGCTTATCTCTTTCCTGTCGCATTTCACTATAAGCTGTGAGGAGAAACCAGGCTGCACTTTTGACATTTCATTTGGAGATCTCCCCTGGTAAATATCCAAGTTCATAGCTTATAAAGTGAGCCTTCCAGTCAAAGCCACTTGTCAATTTTGCCAGATTATCTGCCATTTTAAAACAAGGATCGCCTTCCTTCCAGTCTGCAATAGCACACACCTCATTTCTGTCTAAAGCGTAATCAAAGGTATCTTTAGAGTCCACATTTCTATCAACAGTCTCTTCAAAGCATTCTAGGCTTTCTCTATCAATCTTCTCACAATTCCTCCAGATTCTTCCCTTTATCCATTTAAAAAGCCGTTCCAGCATGTTTGGTATTTGCAAACCACAGCAGCAGCACCCCACTCTTCGGTACCAAAATCTGTTCTAGCTTGCTATCTGCCAGAATGCAATATACCAGAAATGGAATAGCTTTTCAAAAGGGGACTTTAATAAGTTGCTAGTTTACAGTTCTAAGGCCAAGAAAATGTCCCAATTAAACAAGTCTATAGAAATGTCCAATTTAAGGCAGCCAGGGAAAGATACCTTGGTTCAAGAAGGCCAACGACGTACAACGTTTCTCTCTCAGCTGGAAGGGCACATGACGAACATGGTGGCATCTGCTGGCTTTCACGTGGCTCTACCAAAAGGGACTCTCTCCAAAATGTTCCCTCTTTTAAAGGATTCCAGCAAGCAACTCCACCTTCAGTGCGTGGAGACACACCGCCATGGAAATCATCTAATCAAAAGTTACTACCCACAATTGGGTGGGTCACATATTCATGGAAACAATCAAAATGCTCCCACCCAGCAATACTGAATGAGGATCGAAGGGCATGGCTTTTCTGGGGTCCACCACAGATTCAGACCAGCACAGATACCTTGGTTCAAGAAAGCTGATGAAGTTCAGGGTTTCTCTCCCTAGTGAGAATGTATGTGGTGACACAGTCAGAGTTTCTCTCTCAGCTGGAAGGGCACGTTGTGAACACAGCGTCATCTGCTAGCTTTCTCTCCTGGCTTCCTGTTTCATGAAGCTCCCTGGGAGGCGTTTTCCTTCTTTATCTCCAAAGGTCACTGGCTGGTGGACTCTCTGCTTCTCGTGGCATTATTCTGCTCTCTCAGAATCTCCTGGCTTTTCTCTTGTCATTCTCTTTTATAGGATTCCAGTAAACTAATCAAGACCCATCCGAATGGGTGGAGACACGTCTCCACCTCATCCAGCCTAACAACCACTCTTGATTGAGTCAGATCTCCAGGGAGATGATTTAATTACAGATTCAAACATACAGTACTGAATAGGGATTAGAATAAATGGCCAGATTTATAAAATGGGATGAGGATTAAAACATGGCTTTTCTAGTGTACATACATCCTTTCAAACCAGCACAGGCTGTTATCAAAAAACAGCAAATAGCAAGTGTTGACAAAAAATAGGAATCTCATACATTGTCAGTGGAAATGTAAAATAACTTAATAGTTCCTCAAAAAGTTAAAACTAGAACAACAGCAACAAGAAAAAACAACTATAATCCCACTTCTAGGTATATACCTATGTAATTGAAAACAGGAACTAACCAGATATTGTTCACGGTGTCCTGTCATAAAACAATCATGACTTGCTGTTTGGGTTTGTCCTTTCCCATATAAATATTTTTCAATAATAACCTGGGTTTTTTGAAAGAAAAACTGCTTGAGCAAGGAGAGCTCAAATCAAAGTAAGGGCCTTAAATTGGTTATCAAGTTATATCATCTTATAAAGATGATTAGGGACAGAAGATGGTTATAAGAAAACTGGGGCCTAGACTGTAAGCTCTTATAGCAGACACATTTAGTCCAGAGTGGTAATCATTATTTCTGAATTTTGAGAGGCTGTTTTGTATATGTATAACCTGGTATTTAGAGATAAGAATGAAGCTGATCAGGTCGGGATTAAGGTAATTCAGAACGCAGGATAAGGAAGACATTGTCCATGTTTTAGAACCTCATCTACTCTTTGAGACCAAAGGAAGAAAGGTTTATTTTGTTCAGAACCTAAATTTTCTGTAGCACATAATCTAACTCAACCTATCTGGACAGATCATTAAACAATCCAAACACAGGGAGCCCAGAATAAAACATGGGCTTTTAATCCTGCATAGCTTAACGTAATGTTTGGATACATCCTAGAATATATTAAGCAGATAAAAAAAAGTATTAGCAAAGTCCCTTGAGGGATGGGAGAAAAAATCTGGAACTATTAAACTTTTTTTTTTTAAACTTTTTATTAATTAAAAAACTTAACAAAAGAACATTAATATATCATTCCATTCTACATATACAATCAGTAATTCTTAATATTATCATATAGTTGTATATTCATCATTTTTTAGAACATTTGCATCGATTTAGAGAAAGAAATAAAAAGACATCAGAAAAAGAAATAAAACAATAATAGAGAA
>PVIY010061803.1:0-11115 GCA_004026745.1 Myrmecophaga tridactyla | reverse complement strand
ACTTTATTCTGAACCAGCTCCTGCTTATTTACTGCAGGGTAACAAAAGGCATGCCTGCTTTTCCTGAGGAAACAAAGTACTTAACTTTCTTCATACTTAATGTAACCATTTGGGGGTAACAAGCATTCTGTTCCTCCCAGACTGTCCCAAACAAAGCAGGTAACAATCTCCTCAATTTCCTGTCGCCACCCTAATGCCAGCTGCTCCCAACAAATTCTGCAGGTCTTGTTTTAACCCTTTGGCTCCTACACACCGGCACCAGCACCCATGGACCTGCCACCCTGGGAGGTCTCCTCCTCACCCCCACGGGAACCTGGGCAGACTCTGCCCATCACCGTGTTTGGTCCTCATGGCTCCATTCCCCCATATAGATGACAATCCAGCATCGCTGTGACTGGGACAGCAGAAAATTGGGCACAATCTGGGATGCCTGGAGTGTCTGCTCTAGGACCATTTGAAAAAAACACTGCAAACCAGAGTTCACTGATGGGGGTGCCATGGAATCATGGGCTAAATTGCAAACATATTGTTTCATAATGAAGAATAGAATAGGATGGGATGGGATGGGATGGGATGGAATTGAATGAGGTAGAATAGAATAGAGTATAATAGGATAGGATGTCATGGTATGGCATAGCATGGAATAGAATGAAATAGGAAATAGAAATATTAAAGTGGTATATTCAAGAACAGTAAGTTTTGTTTCAGGAACTTCTTCATTTTTCTATGTTTCTGGGCACATTCTATGCCATGCAGTAAAGGTTATTTCTTACTCTGGGTTGAGGGAAACATAAGTTGAAATCATCTGCTCTGGAGAGACACGGGGAGGATGGGATGCTTGTAACCGCTCAGCAGGGTGTCCTGGGCCTCCTCTCGGTCCAGGCATCCCCCCGGCAGGGATGCAGCCAGGACCTGGTGAGCTGGAAGCTCTGAGCATCCAGGACACTCAAGCGGTGGCCAGCCTGGGGCACAAGTCATGACTACCCTTGAACAGCCTTTTCCAGTGTGGGGGCGGTCCTGGGGAGTAGGCTGAGCAGGATTATTTTTCATTGTTCTTATTTTTTAGGGGTAGAGGTTAAATAACAGGGTAGAAACTCTACTTAGGACCAAGACTTGAACTCAGGTCCCCAGTGTCTTCCAGTGCCCACAGCTGTACATCTGATCCCATCCTCCTGTTGGGAAAACGAAAGGGTAAATGAATAAACAAATACGTGAATGAATGAATGGATGGATGAACAAATGAATGATGTGCCAGGTTCAAGACTAACACTGTCTCCTTGATTCAAGGCAATTTTGCACCCAGGGTGCCTTGGCAATGTCAGTAATGGCCAGTTTGAGAGACGGCCACTAACGACTCTACCAGGCGCGTGTCTAACTCCGTTTTACAGATGGGCAAACTGAGGCTCACCAGGAGCTGCACCCACATTCCCCGCGTTTCTGAAGGAGTAGGGGTGTCTCTCCTCCAGCCTGGCCCAAGAGTGGGCGTGGCCCCTGGGCTTTGGGTTGGGTCCCACTCGGAGTTCTTCTTTCCCAGCTTTCCACCTCTCAGCAATGCCCCTAAAGTATCCTAAATGGCACCGCCGTGGTTTGCCCGGGGTGGATAAAAGTCCCACAGGCTGGCTGCCTTCAGCAACAGGGATTTATCGTCTCCTGGTTTCCGAGGCTCAAAGTCCAACTTCAGGGCATGTGGGCAGGGCCATGCTTTCCCCCCAGAGTCCATAGCAGTCTGGCAATCTCCCTCACCCAGCGATGTCCCTCTCTCCTTGGGTCTGCTCCTCTGGATTCTGCTGACTTCTGGCTCCTTCCTCTGTATCCTATTTCCTTTGCTTATAAGGTCTTTGGATGAAGGCCCACCCTGATCCAATCCAGCCTCGTCTAAGTGGGATCTTCAGAGATCCTACTCAACAGAAGAGTCCACACTTCAATGGGTAGCAGACCGATTCAATAGTAACATCTTCAAAGGTCCTGGTGGCACATGGGGCTGGGGGGCTGGGACTTGATCGTGCCTCTATGGAGGGCGTCTTTCAGTCCCCAGCTCTAGCTGAGCTGTTTGGGGTTGCGGTTCTCTACTCCTGTCTTTGATACCAACTAGTTGCTTCCAGTCCTTGCCAGGAAGACACCTGCCTGTGTGGCCGGGCCCTCTGGGTCTGCAAGAGCGAGAGCTCCTGGTGGAGGATGGCTTCTGTGGGGCAAAGCATCCAGGGCAGTGCCCTGACTGATTCCAGCCTGTCTGGTCACCAGGACACCTGAGAACTGAGGAATTTTCCTGCAGAAATGGCAGAGGCTTGGACTGCTGCTTACTCACACACTGACCTTGCAGAGTGAGGTGCCTGCCCAAAGATGCTCCCTGAAGCAAATTCAAGTGCATATTGCAGGCTGCTGGGATTTCAGGGTGTGCCAAAGCCCACCTAGAGCCACGGGAGAGGCGACGTGCACCCCTCTTCCCAAATCAGCCATCAGCAACATCAGGTTGGTAGCTTGAAATGGGCTGCAGAAATTGGCCATGAACATTGGAAAACACTGCAAATCAAGGCCTTCCTTCCTCCACCCCCCCTACCAAGAGCCAGTGATGCTGCAATGATGAATCCATCCCTGGTCAGATATAACCACTCCACATGAGGAAGCCGGAAAGGTAGTCCATCCCACAATCTTTCCTTCCTACATGCCTGGTTTTTCCCTCCATGGACCAGGGACCCTCCTCTGGCCTGTAGTAACAGGTGGCTGAATACGCTCCCATCCAATGGGCGCTTAAAACAGCCAGCCTAGCGTCTAACACAGACAGAGCCCCTGGGTCCCAGCACTGCTCAGAAGCTGGGTGCAGGCTGAGCCTCCTTCGTCTATAAGAGGGAGCCAAGCAGAAGACCAGTAGGGTCAAATGGCCAAATGGAACGTGCAGCACCAGGCAATCTGAGGTCTGAACATGTTGACAAAGCCGGCATCTCACAGCCACAACCCGTCCAATTGCACAGGGACAGGGCTTGCCCATGACAGTGCCTGCAGTACCGGGAGCAGAGGCATATGGCAAGTGTTCAATGAATAGTTGTTGAATGAATGAATGCATGAAGGAGCTTTAAGCTTGGGTTATGAGATCCCATGACTTCCTCAAGTAGAATATAATGAACTTGAACTTGCTGATTTCCTACGACCTGGGAATCCCACTTCTAGGCATATACCCCAAAGAATTGAAGGCAGGGACTCCCAACAGATACCTGTGCGCCCATGTCCATAGCAGCATTGTTCTCAACAACCAAAAGGTGGAAACAACCCAAACATCCATCAGCAGATGAATGGATAAACAAGCTATAGTATATACACAGAAGGAAGATTATTCAGCCCTGAAAAGGAACGAAGTTCAGATTTATGTGACACGAAAGAGCTTTGAAAACACTATGCTTGATGAAATAAGCCAGACACAAAAAGATAAATACTGAATCATCTCATTTATATGAAATATCTAGAATAAACAAATTCACCAAGACGGAAAGCAGATTTGAGGTTAGCAGGAGGCAGGGGAAGGGGGAGGAATGGGGAGTCACTGCTCACGGGATAGAGCTTCTGTTCAGGGTGATGGAAAAGTCTTGGTAATGAAGGTGATAGCACAGCATTGTGGATGCGATGAATGCCACTGAATTGTGCAGTTGAAAGTGGTATTTTAACCATTTTAGGGAAATTTTGTGTTGTATATGTATCTCGATAACATTTTCTTTTTAATTCTGATTTCCCAAAGTCAAAAGGGGTTGTAAGGGCACAGCAATTGCACATTGGGGCACAGTAGTGAAAGCACCACCACGAAGAGCAAAGGAACGAGGGTTCTGCGGTCAAAACCAAGGGTATCAGTCCAGCTCCGGCCCCAGCTGTGGACCTGAACCAGGGGCAAATGGTTGGCCCAGGTAGCCTCAGTTTCCCCAGTAAAGTGGGGAGAGGCCAGCCTGCAGAGTCTCAGTGAGAGATAAATGAGCACAGGCACGTGCAGCTTTGGTGTGGAGCTTCTGCCTGGACAGACACCCCTTTCCCCCAGCGCCTGCTCCCCTCCCCCAAACGAGGACATCAATGCCACCAAGCCACCATCTACCTCGTAAGATTTAGGATGCAGACAAGGGCTTTCCCTCTGAGCAGCCCAAATGGCAGGGTGGGTGGCAAATGCACAGAGAGGTCAAGTGCTTGACTCAAGCCTGACTAGCAAGTCATGATAACAGAACAGCACGCCTGGAATAGCAGTGGGTAGCAGAGGCCCTACATGCTGGGCAGACCGACCATGCACGGAGCAGGACTTGGCCTCTCGCCTGCCCACGTGCAAGACACGTCGCTGTCACATTTAACCTCAGAGACACACTCCTCCAGGCCACCCACTTCCATGTCTCAGAAAACGACCTGAAAGAGGAACAAGTGGAATCAATTGCAATTTGTTAGGGCCTTCTGGGTGTGATAAAGCCAGCCCTGTCATCCCCGCTGTCTTCCTGCTTCCCCTTTCCTGAACAGTGAAAACACCATTCAATTAAAGTAATTAAATTCACCCAAAGATCTCGGGCTCAAAACCACATACAGGCGAGTGGTCAAACCCAACAGCAAACCCAACCTGATGGCTTCCTGTGGAAAGGACTGGCAGGAACGAGAAGGAGCTCGAAGCTTGCTTCTTTTCAGCTTGGGAGTGCAGCCCAGGCATGGAGAGGTGCTGCTGCCTCCCAGTTCTGCACGCCTGGCTCCCGGTAAGCCTCCCTCCCCAAACAGTGCACACCTACTGGTGGAATCCGTGGTCTCAGGCTTCTGGTTGTCACAAAATACAAGCTGAGCACACTCAACAGGTTTCTCTGCCTATGCTCTGTGATTCCTCCATGAGCTCCACCCAGCCCATAAGCAGAGCTGGCAGTGCACCGCTCTGGCTGTGACAGGGTGCAGAGTCCCAGGACACACCCATCTGAGCTGGACTCCGTGGACCAGGGGTTCAGGGCGCCATTCTCAAGAAGGCACAGGATGGCAAAGTGGCGAGTCTGAGCTGAGTCCTAGCCCCAGGTCTTCTACTTACATGCTGTGTGACATTGAGCAATCCCTGCATCTCTCTGAGCCTTTATTTCTCCACCTAGAAAATGGTGACAATAAACTCTACTCAACCCACCTCCCAAGGGTCATGAGACGCAAACAAGATTATGGATATTGACATATGAGGATTCTGTTTTATGCATGATTTTTCTGTAAACCTACAATTTCCCTAGTTAAAACTAAAAAAAAAAAAATGTTGTGGATGTCAAAGTGCATTATAAACTGCAGTGTGATATACAAACACAAGTCAAAGTGTCACAGATATCATTCCAATATGGACACACCACATCGGCTGCCTCTCGCACTGTGATCAATTTCAGGCCCTAAAAATTGGTGAGGCCCTCTGGTTCCAGATGAAATACGGGGTGCCCAGTGAAATTTGAACTTCAAATAAACAACAAATGTTTTTTTAAAACATAAGTATACCCCATGCACTATTTGGGACATACTTATACTAAAAAAAGTTGTTTGCATCTCAGATAAACAACAGTGTAGAAATCCCTCTAGTAAGAGAGACAGACATTAAACAACAAATCACCCAGTTAATACTTAATTACAATTGTGATGAGTGCTGCAAAGGGCAGGCATATGGCATGATAGCCTATATCAGGGGGACTTAAAATGGTCTGAGGAAGCTTCCTTATTGAAGGGACAAGTAGACTGGATTCTGAAGCATATGTAGGAGTTAACCAAGAAACAGGCAAAAGGTGGAGGTAAACAACTCCAGGCAGAGCAAACATGTGCAAAGGCACTGGGACAGGAGGAAGCTGGAAAAAGGCCTGTGTGACTGAAAAGTCAGAAGTGAGGGAGAAAATAGTCCAAGATGAGGATGGAAAGGGAAGCTTCTTGTTAGGTAAATTGATTTTCATTCTAGAAAGCCGGGAAGTTATTGAGGGAGTCTAAGCGTGGTCGACCTGAGCAGATCTTACTTTAAAAGCTGCTCTGTGTGCAGTACAGAGAGGGAACATGGGTTATTGCAGGCTCCCAAAGGAGAGGTGATGACAGCTTGGCCCATGCTGTGACAGTGGAGATGGGAACCAGTGCCAAAGACCTTTAAAAGAAGGAACTCTTGGGATTTGGAAATGGATTGGAGTGGGGGAGGCACAGGGAGGAGGAAGAGGAGGCAAACTCAGAGCGTGGAGATGTCCAGTGGGCAGTTGGGCAGCGAGTCTGGAGCCTGGGCTGGACTGTTTGTAGCTGTCCACTAAAGTCAGGGATGAGCACGGGATTGCCTCTGCAGAGATGGCAAGGGTGAGGTGAGAAGAGACCCCCACCGTGAATGTTTCTTACCAAGTCCAACATTTCATGACCAAGGATAGGAAGATAAGAGGTTAAACAGCCAAAGAGAGGGAGAAGTAGAGTGTGGTTCCAGGAAGCCAAGGAGAGAGAACATGTCAAGAAGATAGTGGCCTGGGAAGATAGGGTGCAGCTGCTGCGGAAAACAATATGGCGGCTCCTCAAAAGGCTAAACATAGAGTCACCAGATGGCCCAGCAATCCCACTCAAAGAACCCAAATACACCCAAAGAAACCGAAGACAGGGACACAAACAGATGCATGTACACCAGTGTTCACAGCACCATCATTTGGGATAGGCAGAAGGGAGAAGCAGCCCAAGCATGTACCAACCGATTAATGGACAAGCAAAATGTGGTGTATGCGTCCAGTGGAATATCACTCAGCCGTGAAAAGGAACGAAATCCGGATACATGCTGCAACACAGATAAACCTTGGGGGAAAAAAACCTTTAAGGACAAGTATTATGTAATTTCACTTTTAAGAACTATCTAGAAATAGCAAATTTGCGGGTAGAGATTAGAGGTTGCCAGAGGATGGGCAGAGTGGAGAAAGGTTGCTCTTGCTTGTTGTATACATAAAGTGTTTGGAAATTTGGGGGATTTATAAATAAATTTTTAACAAGAAGAAAATAGGGGCCAATAGTCTCGATTGCTTCAGAGGTTAAATCCGACAAGGAGCAAATGGATTAAAAGATATATTGGGGAGGAGCGGAGGGGACTCAAAGCAGAGTGAAACTGGTTAAGGAAATAGTGTGGGATAAGGAGGAGAAAGGGCACATTTGAGAGAATAAACGGTTTTCTGAAGGCCTTGGCCATCATAGAAATGATTAAGTCCTTGTTTTTGTTTCTATGGATTCATTAGAACAGATTCCAAGACCTTAATTGTAACCTGGCAACCCGCGGTTTATCCTCACTCGCGTTACCTGAAGGAAACTGTACCCTCGTCACTGAACAGCGAGCCAAGCTGGTCACCATTTCAGTCTGGCTTCTCCAAAAGGTCTAAAGGAATGAGCAAAGCAGGTGGGGGTGGGGGGTGGCCTCTGGGAGGCATTGCAGAGAGAGTGACAGCAAGTTCATGCAGCAACTGGGGGTGGGGGGGGTGGGCAAGAGCCCAAGCACAAATCCTCACAAAGCAAATGCCGCTGACTCCTTCTGCACCAAAAGTCTCTGTCCATGTGTGGTCATCAGCTTGATTTCATCCCCACGCCCTCTGTCGTGGAGCCACAGACTGTGGAATAGATTTACGCGTGAGCAACACATGGGATCTATCTGAATTCTTCAAGCAGCCTTAATACCCAAGGTGAGGGGTCTTTTCTCCATAGAATTTCTACTTCCTTGCTCCTTTTTCTTGTGTGCCTCAGTTTACCCCACAGAACGATTAGGGTGCGGATTTTTCTTATTCAATTCAGAGCATGGAGGCAGACGTTGATTGAGCTTTTATGTTGATGGTTCCATAGTCAAAGGCAGACCAGACTACCTGCCTGGGTCAAAGGACTTGCTTTCTAGTTGAAGAAAAAGTGATATAATCACCAATCCAAACCACATGGGTTAGGAGAGATGATATGCAATGATACAATATGAGCTACCAGAAAGTCAATCCAACACACCACGGGACCCCAAGGAGGCACCCAAGCCAGCATGGGGCCTCAGGGACAGGCTCCCCCCATAGGGTCATAGAAACAAAGCGCTGTTGCGATTCTCCAAAGAAATGCACTCCACAAATTTGCATTATTATGCTTATTAATATTATTAATAAACAACCTCAGACAAGATTAATATCCAGGTGCTTCAAGCTAGGAAATCCTCATGGCAACAAATGGTCTGTATCTAAAATTTGCATAGTGGATCTATTTTAATTAGTCTACACTTCATTCTTAGCACTCGTAAAACCCTCCTGGGCAGCTTTTTGGTTCTTTTGGCTGTCAAAATAGACACTCAAGCCTCTTGCCAACAATAAATCGAGCACTGCTGAGTGGACTCAAGTTTAGCCCCTCCCATTCTCTTTACTGCAAAACCTGTGTTATGAATTCATGTGGGAAAATTGGCTTTGCTAAGTTCTTATTAGCAAAAATAATAATAATTCAAAACTGGACCGATTTGCTTAAAATTCCTTCTGCAGTAGAAGTCCCAGAGGTTTGAAATGGGTTCCAGAAGATTACTTGGAAATAGACACAATTTTGACCATCGGAAATTATCTAAATGGATATTATTTGGGTTTTCACCCTTACTGCCTGTGTTTGAAATTTTGTTGAGTTCAAGTGTGGGATGAAGAAGTAAATTAAAGGCCACCTGTGTGATATCTGTTATTGACACTTAAAAATGCCTCTTTCAGGCATGATTTCCTTCTCGCTTCATTTACTCATGCATGCATTCAACAAACATCCATTCTATGCACTGAACACCACCCTGGAGCCAATTCGTCAGTGGGGCGCCACCAAAATTATTTTTCTTCTTCTTTCAAGATGGGCAGTGACGACACCAAATATGAGCATGAAAAGAAGTCTCGGACTTACAGATCCTAAAATCCAGTGAGGCAGGCACTCAGGGCCCCAGCTCCTCGGACAGGTATGGAATCGGTTCAAAAGCCAATATCCAAAAACTGCCATAGGATCTCATTGGGGACCCATAGCTGGGGTTGGGGGAGGGATTGGGGGGGAAGGAGATCAACTTTATGCCTGGCCTATCTGACTGCAGGTAAGCCAAATCAGAAATTAAAGAAATAATCTGAAAAAAGTTAGCAGGAAGAGATCTCCCTTCTGCTGAGCGAGAAGGAAGGTGGTTATTTTCTGAATATAGTGAATGTTTCTCACTACTGTGTGACATGACAAAGCAGACCTGAAGTCAGCTAGAGTTCTTTGGATGCAAGCAACAGAGACAGAAACTGGACAAATTAAGTCAAAATGGGTAATTATTAAAAGGAAATTGGGACTCTTGTGGAATCGATGAGAAGCCCAAGATCCAGACTGGCAAGGGTCAGGTGACAGTTCCCAACACATCAGGAGCCCTAAAGCCAGAGAAAATGCTCTGACCTCCTTCTCCATTCTTGCAAAGTTCCAGGAGAAACAGGACCATGGGCCTGGCCTGGGCCTGAGGTCTGCCCTTGCCCCCATGCCCTGGTCAGCCAACCAGATTCTCAGCCCTCCCAAGACTGGACACTCTGGGAGGGAAAGGAAATTCCCCAAAAGGTATCAAGGAATTGGTTTTACCCAAAGGAAGGGCAAGGAAGCTGAGTGTTCCAAAAAAAAAAAAAAAAAAAAAAAAACTAATACCTGCTCTTGGTGTGTGTATTTGATTGTCTGGGCATGTTTAAGGGACTCTGAGAGTCTAAGTTCACATCTCCAAATACCCTATTTCCACCTTCACATGGAAGTGGAGAAATCCCTGCTATTTCAGAGTTCAGTCATCGCCATCATAGTGGTCAGGCAATCTTAGGACCCCTCATCTAAGGCGGCCACAGCCCTGGGAACAGGAAGCCCAGAGAAAGGCAGCTGCTGGCCTGAGCTCGCTTCTCCCCATTGTCATCGGGGGCCAGCACTGTCCTGTCCACTCTGCCACCTTTAGATTTTAGTTCTCACTGCTTGTCCCTTGGGGGTGCAAAGTGAATGCTTTATTTCCAGGCTTCATGCCTGCCTTCAAAGTGAGGAGAAAGGAAAGGACAGGGTGGAGCCCTCGGGGATGGCCCCTTGGATCAGAGGCAGGCGTCTTCCCAGGAGTCTGTCCGCTTCCACCTTGGCGAACGAACCATCACGAGGCCACGTGGGCTGCGTGGGAGCCCGAGAATGCCAGTGTTTAGTGTCTACATCTTTTATGGTGGAGGTGGGCAGAGGAGACGTGGTGGAAAGGGAGGTCAGCCAGTAGTGGGGTCTCCCCACCACCCAGCACACAGGCGAATGCCACCCCGTCTTGAGTGACCTTCTATAAGGCACAGACGGCAGCAAGGAGCTGCTTTCTGGGGAGCAAGCAGCCTGGTTTCCAAGGCAGGGTCAAAGCTCACAAAAGCAGAGGCACCCCAGGGTGTGTCAGCTGTGCCCCCTCCACTAGCTCATTTTGCTAGAACTCGGGGTCCCTTCCTTTCTCCAGCAGTCCCGGCTCAGTTCTTTCATTCGTGAAAGCAAATCTGGCTGCTTGAGAACCAGCAGGGGGTCAATGTTTCAAACGTCCCCTGAAGTCTCTCTACCAGCTGGTCCCACGCCTGGCTCTGCACCTGCCACCCTGCCCACCTTTGTGTGGGTCCCCCCAGGCAGGCTACTGGAGGTCTCGCAGAAGGAAGCAGGGCCTCAGACAGGACCTGGAAGAGAACTTCATGAAGGGTCTCAGCAGAGGAATAAGCAGAAGTAGGGGGCGTGGCGTCACTCATGCAGAGAAGGGGCTCCCCCCACTGCAGCTCGGAGCAGAGGAGGGGCTCCCCCCAGCAGAGGAGGGGCTCCCCCCACCGCAGCTCAGGGCAGAGGAGGGGCAGAGTCTCTGAAGCCCAGGAGGAGGGACCCTCATCATAGAGGATGGTGGAGCTGCCAGGACCCTGCATTCCAGCAGGGAGGGAAGGGATGGGGGCAGAGGTGCCGCAGCCGCTCACGCCCCTCCCTCCAAACTCCTGCCCGCACCTCCCCTGGGCCCAACCCAGTGGAAGCCAGAGAGTTAGGGGACCTGGGTGACACAGACGACAGGGGCGCTGCCCTCTTAGGCTGTATGTGAGATGAAGGACAATCCCAAAGGCTGGGCCCTAAGCTCCTGGCGCTTGTAGTCTAACAAAGAGACAAGTTAGGTGCAAAGGACTGCATTTA
>PVIY010061802.1:0-11104 GCA_004026745.1 Myrmecophaga tridactyla | reverse complement strand
GGAGCTCCAAGGCCCCCGAAAGCAGAGCTTGGAGTCTCCAGGGACCAGGAAGGTGTAGGAGCCAAGTCGTCTTGGCCACAGAGAGTCGGATTTTAAAGCACAGTAGGGAACCACCTCTGGGGGCTCCTCTCTGTCCCCTCCCATGTGGGGGCTGTGGGGAAGGGCGGGGTTTAGGGGTGGTTTGCTGCACCCCTAGTCTGCGCCTACCACCAGTAGCCAGTAGAGCATTTTCTCAAGCATGGGGCGCGGTCTGAAAGCCGAAGGGGGCGGGGGTGCTCTGAGCCTGGGCGCCCCGACCCCCCACTCTCTGAGTTCTCACGGCAGGCAGCTGCTCGCCCGCTTTCCCCACTGCCCTCCACTCCTGATCACGCCCAGCAGTGACACCCCTAGAGCCGACACCTGCCTGAGCCAGCTGGGCGGCACGGACTGGCGATGAGGCCCCCGTCTGCCCTGGGAGAGGCAGACCCTGTGGGGCGGGCAGGGCGGGTGGTGTTTTTATAGAAACCCCTATTGCCCCCTGCTGGGTTCTGCCCGCCCTTCCCAGAGCACCCTCAGGACAGGCGCCTCCGCTCGTGTCAGAAGCACCAGGAGCCCTAGGGGTGCGGGTACGGACAGGGCACCAGCCGCCCACCAGGCCCTCCGGCCCCACTTGGCAGTGCAGAGGGTGGGGGCTGCGACCCCAGGGCCCGGCTCACCCTCATGAAGGGGACAATGCTTGCTCGGCCTCTGGGGAGCTCTGCAGTTGGCCGTGACTTTGTTTCCGGAACGTGGTGGGAGAGGATCTTGCCAGCATTTCAGTCAAGCCCGTGAGCCCTTAGGAGCATGAGTCCGGTCTCGGACACTAGCCTCCAACCGACCCCTGCTGGCCCTTGGGGTCTGCAGTAAACCCTGTGCCTCTGTTTACCTCACCTTCCCAGGCCTGCAGGGAGCAGGTTTTGCAGCTCATTGCAGAGACCTCCTCCTGGAGGCTGGGGTGGGGGCCAGGTGGGGGCTGCCTGGCGAGGGGGCCATGACATCAGCCAGCACGGGTGGATCTGGGGTGCCAGGAGGCCTTGTGGGTGCCCCCTTGGCATCCCGTAATTTGGCTACACAGCACAAGCCCCTTCTTTGAATGGGGTGCTTTGGTCTTGTTGGAAAAATCAAAGTTAATAATCAGCATTTCTGTTGTGGGCAAACTTCCTCCTGCGCAGCAGGAAGAGTGGCTCCATTTGTGGCAGTCCTGTCCCTGAGAGGCGGTTAACCCCTCAGCGTGCCTCCGTTGCTTCTGTCTGGCCGTTTTCCTTGCAGAGAAAGCATTAGAGGAATTGGAAAGCAAAAGCCTCTGAGGGAAATGAAACCCTTGGGCTCCTTCCCTCCATTCTCATCTTATCACTTGCCCGAGAAAGGAAGCCTGGCAGCCAGTACGGCTGGCGGTGGCGGGTGTCCCCCAGACTCCCCGCTGAGTCCCGTTCTGTCAGTCTGTCCTGCCTGGGGGGTCCAGGAAGCTCCTGGCCTCACTCCACTATGTGTCTGAGAGCAGGGTCTCAGGAAGGTGTCATTCTGGCCTCTGCCTCCCAGGGTGGCCGCCAGGAGTCCCCCATGTCCCTCTCCACCAGGGGATGTGGTCAGGGGAAGCTGGAAGGAGTCTTACACAAATAACCACATTATCTTCCTTCTCACTTTCAGTGTTGCCTCAAAAGACCACAAAGAAGCTGGGGGCCTGGGAACTTGGCTGAAGCCAGGGTGGCCCTCTCTCTGCCTGGCGTGCCGGGAAATGAGGGCTCTTGTGGACCCCACCGCCCACCAGCTCCCAGCCATGCTGCCGGCGGTGGCCCCCAGGCACTGAGCACCATCCCCCCCACCTCCACTGCCACCTGCCCACCTGAGCCTCCTCCTGCCACATGAGCGTTTGCTGCCAGAGCTCCGTCACTGCCACCCCTGCCCAGTGAGCATGCTCGGCCCCCTTGGGGGGCTGTTCCCAGCCCTGGCTGTGGCGCTGGGGACGGCCGTGGCGTTTGCACCTGTACCCAGGATCACCTGGGACCATAGAGGTGAGTACCAAGCCATGCCCAGTGGTGCATGTGAAATAGCCTGGCACACTACCAGGCAGGAGAATGAGCTCTTTGGGGTAGAATGCTGTCCTTTGTTCTGTTGGATTCTGTGCTCCTGGGAGGTTTGTGCAATTCGTATCTTCCTACATGGAAGCTACATGTGTTTCTGAGGACATGCCTTTGGTAACCGGAGATGTTTGCTGGGAGTTGTTCAGGGCCCTTGATTTGGTTTCTAAAGTAGAGGGACCCGTAAAAGGATGCTTACCTCCTTGTTAACTGATAACATTTGGTACATGTTACTTGTATGAGTCAGCGTTCTCCAACGAAAAAGAACTGACAGGAGATTCAGACATATATTAGGAGATTTATTATAAGGAATTGGCTCATGGGACTATGAGGGCTGGCAAGTTGGAATGCTGTAGCTCAGGCTGCAAGTTGGAAATTCTGATAAAGGTGATGTTGAAGTCTTCAGTCTTCAGACTTCCCAGTAGAAGCATGTGGCTGAATTTGAGGCAGAAATTCTTTCTGCCTTCTGAAATCCTCAGTTCTGGCTTTTAAGGACTCCAGCTGATTGGTTGAGGGGACTCCCCACATTGCTGAGGGCAAGCTCCTTTGTTGATTGTAGATGCAATCAGCTGAGTGTAGATGCAATGGATTGATTATAGGTACAGATCCCATTTATGAAACACCCTCATAATAACAAGCACAGGTCAGTGCTTGCTGGACTGCACACTTGAGCACCATCACCTGGCCAAGTTGACAAATGAAATTAACCACCATACCAACCAAGAACAAGCCCCCTCCTGAGCACTTGCCACCCATGCCCTGGAGAACGGTGATGGATTTTGAGGACAGTTAAGTTGTTTGTGGAGCTGGGCTTCATACACATTATTATCATTTGCTGTTTGTTAGTTTCTGTTGTATTTTTCTGTGTTGGAAGATGGGTCTTGGGACCCTCCAGTTTTTCGGTTTTGGTGGATTGAGAACTTATGTCTAAGCATGAGGTTTTGCTTGCTTGGTTGGAAGTCTTCTTGCACAGAATTGAAGGACAATGCTTATAGGCAGTGGAGGCACCCAGAGAGGAATGTCATCCCACTTGTATCTTTCTTCGACACTAGAAAATTAGAAGAACAAAAACTGCTAACACCTGGTTCTTAACAAAGTGAAGGCTTTTTGTAATAAATGGAAAGCCAAGCTCAGGACCCTCAAATAGATGCCAGAAGGGTTGAAAAGAAGCAACAGATCTTTAAAAAGAAACAGCTCCTTAAAAAATAGTGTGGATGAGTTTATAATCTTCCTGAGTAGTATCTGGTTTAATTCCTCATATTCCTAAAGTAACTGTTGATACATGTACCTAGTAGATGATAAGAAAAAAAACGGTCACTTGTTTCTTTACTTTTTAAGTTGTGATTATCACCCAAAATTTCTTGAGTATGAAAATTCTGAGTAGTTACATTCTTCATTCACCTAATCTATGAGTGATTTTAAACAAACCACAGACGGGAGTTTATTGGGAAGATAGAGGGAGGCTGCAGGGAACAGCAGAGGAAGGCTTTTTACCTGCACATCTTGCTGTGTAGGGTTTGGAGGGGGGTAAACCATAGAATGGCAATTGCTGGGGGCTCTGCCCTAGAGGGGACTGAGTTCTCGCCTCCGCCAAAGCCTTATCCCTGCCACGAATGCAAGCCTGGCCCTGTAACGTGACAGTGCACCGATGCCAGCTTCTGCGTGTCCCAGAGAAGCCGGTTCTCTCTTGGCCACGTGGCGACCTTTCCACCTACAAATGTGTGACGCGTCTTTCTCCCCTGTCCCCCCACCCCGCCTCCCTCAGAGGTGCCCCTGGCACACTTCCACGAGCCAGGCATCTTCAACTACTCGACCCTGCTGCTGAGCGAGGACAGGGACACCCTGTACGTGGGCGCCCGGGAGGCTGTCTTTGCCCTGAATGCCCTGAACATCACCGAGAAGCAGCAGGAGGTACGTGTGTGGGGCCTCCCGGGGCACCGGCTCCCCTCCCCCCTCGCTGCAGGGCCACCCTGGGCGCTGGCTCCCCTCTGCCCTCGCTGCAGGGCCACCCTGGGCTCTCGTTCCCTTTTCCCTTCTCCATGTGGGCCCAGCCTGTGTGCAGAGGGGACCCTCAAAATGCAGTTACCATATGCAGCCGCCTGTTTGCATCAGATCCCCTGCATCCTGCGCTGCCAGGTCAGAATTACGAAATTAACTGGGTCCTCAGCCTGATGAGACTCGCTGCAGCGTTTGTGCCAAGTAGGTGAGGTGGTCGTGTCGCTGCCAGCGGTAAGTGCGGTGTCTCTGATGATGGCAGTGGAGCCCAAGTGTGATGTCACAGGGAGAGCCCCAGGTATGAAGTGGGAAGTCCAGGCTCTGCTTCCAGCATTTTCACTTCCTGCTTTTGTCTCTGCTCACTTGCCAGAGCCTGTAATGAATAATACCTTCCTTCCTATAACAGGTCTGAGTAAGGGGTGTGGGAGCTCTTTGCTTGACGTGAAATCCCATTTGCTACAAGTAACAACTCCCAACAGAGCAGATCCCTGGCTCCCAGCTGGGTGTCCCCCCTTTTTCTTGGTGCATCACCCTGTTTTCTTTGCAGGTGCTGCTTTCCCTCTCTTCCACAGCAGACCTTACAGACATCCCCGTGTCTCCAAACCCAGCTCTCGTGGGCATCCCACGTGTGGCCTCTCCCAACCCCCCAGGGCCGCTAGCCCCCACGACCCTCCTACTTGAGCTTGGGCTCACAAGCCAGGGACTACCCCTTCTTTTGCTTTTATTACGAATCCCATGTCCACTGCAGCTTCAGAAAAACCTGTCCTGTGGCCACATTCGTTCTCGCTGCTCTCACCTCTGACCGCCCCCCCCCCCCCGCCACATCCTGGGCCCCAGGTGACTTTGAACCAAATCTCAGATGCCACGTGCTTCATCCATAAACATTTCAGCGTATGTCTCCTTAAAGGAAAGAATAACCAAAACACTATCTTCACATCCAAAAACTTAACACTGATTCCCCAGTGTCTTCAGATAGTCTGTGTTCCGGTTTGTTTACCAGTTCTCTCCTAAGTGAGCTTTGGGATTCTTTTTAAATAGTCATGAATCAGGTCAAAACCATTGCAGTTGGTGATGTCTAGAGAGTTGCAGTTTACAGGCATCCACTGCTCAGTTTGTTTATTGAGAAAACTGGTCGGCGTGTCCAAGGCATGTTTCCCAGCCTCGACTTTGCTGTGTGTCCTCAGGACATGCGTGTGTCCTCTGTGCAGCCGGGGGTGGCTGTCAGGTCTGCAGGCTTAGCGCATTCAGGGGCAGGGCCCTCCAAGACCACCTCGCGGGGCTGGCAGCTCTTCCATCTGGTGTCCCTTCTGTTGGGAAGTCCGTGGCCTTTGGTGACCAAAGCCTAGGCCCAGCATTCATCCAGCGTTGCAAAATGGGATGTTCCAATTCTACCCTTCCCGCTTTACTTACCGGCCAGAAGCCTCCTATAAAGAGAAGATTCCCTTCATCAGTTATTTTGGTTCCCTGGAGGTACAGTTCCTTTGGGGGAGGCAGGAGAATTGCTTGAATTCTTTGCCTTTCTTTACTGGTTTGCAAAATAGGGAGTTAGCTCCTGTCCAAAGGGACACAGTGAGTTTTTTCATTTGTTTGATTTTTAGTATTATGATCAACTCATGAGTGTAAACGTATCTGATGTGCTTCCAGTCAATACAGCTAAAGTGCTATGGATGCTCAGATTGCCCCGTCTTTGACCCGTGGAGGCTCTTCAGGCTAACTCTGGGTCCTTTGACATGAGCGTAGGCGTCTTTGATGATTTCTTGCATTTCTGGAATCAAAGATGCTCCAGGCTCATCTTGAACATTTTTCTGCCCCAGACCTGGAATTGGCCATTTATACGAGGAGACTTGGTTCTCTGAGTTTTTGTTTTGTTTTCATTTCCAAACCTTAACATAGCACTTAATTTTGTTGGATACGTAAATGAGATTGGGTAATCCTTTAAAAAGAATGTGTCCAAGGTTGTTGTATTGGGGAGATGGTCATAATGGGGAGTGGGTGGTTGGGAAGAGCCAGCCGTCCTTTGCCTCCTGGGTTCACTGGGCGGGGAAGAGGCTTCGAGAGCCTTACACTTCCAAGGAAGCAAACAGTAAGGGGACCACGGCAAACTGTTGGAGCAAATCCCCCTCCAGGGTGGGGAGGGTGAGGCACAAACCTACTCACTCAGTTCTCTTTTCTGTGTCCTGGTGTATCCATGTAAATACATGATGAAAAATGATCCATACTTTAATTTCTAAAAGAAGTTGCTACTTTAAGTGGGATTGTGTTTTGTGTTCCTGTGTCCGGATTTGGGTGTAGACTGCTGTGAAGATAAGCTCAGAGTTGTGGTTGTGTCTCCTTTTGGACATTTTGCAAGAAGCCAGCCCCATTAGTTTTGAGTGACATATTTTGGGGGGCTTCAGGTACTTGCTGCTGTTTGCTTTTTTGTTTTGCACGGACAGGCACCAGGAATCGAACCCAGGTGTTCAGCTTGGCAGGCAAGAACTCTGCCCACTGAGCCACTGTGGCCCACCCTGCTGCCAGTTTGCTTTTAAGAAGCGCTGTGTGCCCCTAACCTCCCAACACCCAGCAGCTAGCTGTCTTTAACTCTCTGGATGAAAAAAAAAATGGATTTTTTTTTTTTTGCATTAATTACAGAATATGTCTTGGGGAGATTAAGCATTTTGGGGCTGGGGGGGAGCAGGTGTGTGGGGGCTTTCCATAAGGGAGGCTTTGGGGGGTATAGTGACTGAGGCACGGATCTACCCGAGTTTGAAAGAAGAGGCAACCAGACACTTATTTTGCTTTAAATGAATGTAACTCATCCTTTAAATGAATTTAACATTCATGAATGTTCAGCAATCATAATGAGACCACTTGGCCAACTGTACAAAGACTAAAAGAAGTATCAGGATGTTGGTTATTCTTGAGTGTAAATCCTCAGCATGAAGCGAAGTAATGGCTGCTCAGTGCTCAGGAAATTCAAGGAATCGTGATTGTACTGTTCTACTGATAGTCAAACATCACGACTTATTTTTTACAGGGCTCTAAAGTCACTTTTGAATGGATAGGAACAAAATCACTAATGTTTGAAAATACTTATTCTTTTGCTTTTGGATATATAATTCACTTGCATCTGTTTAGCTTTGGCTAAAACTAGAGGGAATTTGAGAGCTCGCTGTTCAGGTACTGGTTTCAGGTTTCAGGATAAGGGGCACAGAAATTTCTCAAAGCCCCCAAATTGCTTGTGGACCTCAGCACCCTCTTCTCTGAACCTCACTTTGTAACTTTGAGATTTTTTTGTCTCAGGAGAAATGTTAATGCTCTGTAAGCTGTCCACTTTTTATACCAGTAGCTCCTTTTGAGAAGGATGATAAACATTGAAATGGACTCCATTTATCCTAACAGGTATATTGGAAGGTCTCCGAAGACAAGAAAGCAAAATGTGCAGAAAAGGGAAAATCAAAACAGGTAATTTCTACTGCGAGATGGAAATCAAACAAACAAAAAAAGCATTTCCTAGCATTTTTAATCTCATCTTGGAGGTTATACATTCTGTTCCTCAGTATTGAGATTGGGTCTCTCAAAGCAAGTCCCATACATAGAGGAGACAGTGGATGAATACTTTTCCAGTTAACTGATTTGCGTTTACTCAGATGGCCTGAACCTACAGAAAATGATTTCTGGTGCTTACTGACTAGTGCCATAAATTGTGGGGTTCATGTCTAGCTCCCACCAAGCTTGGGGTGCCCTCAGGACCCACCGAGACCCCCCTCCCCACTTCCTGTCTAGAACAGTTATGCCAATATTCAAGTGTTTGGACAACCAAGCCTTCCTCGATAATTGGTGAAGGCAGTTGAGTTGTGGTAATTTCCAGAAGTTGTTGGCTAATTTTAAAACAGTTCAAAATCCCACACATGAAAAACAGAAAAAAATCTACAAGCGAGCACCACCCAGGAAATTCTTGCTAAACGTTTTTTAGCAAAGGGCTAAACGCTTTCGCCAAAGTGTTTGTAGCTAAATCCAAAGCTCCTTTAGGAAGCAAAGGCACATGCAGGGGATTCACTGTACTCAAAGGCTCCACGGGGAGTGGTTTAGAGCTAAATTAGACAAAATATGGACGCCGTACAGTGGACATGGGGCCCTCCCAGTTTGGGGGTGTGTGTGGCAGGACTACCCCACTTAAAACCAACCAGCTTAAAACAGTATCTCATAGTACATAGAAAACTTTCCTGAGCTAAGATAATTTCAGACTATGGCATATATAATCCCAGTACATTTCATCCTAAAATAGCATGGGTGGGTTCCTAAATGCTGTCTTGGTTTCCCTGCTTTGAGTCCCTTCTTCTTCTTTTTTTTTTTTTTTGCCAAAAATCCATGCATAATTTATTCTAAAGGCTCTGGAGAACCAGGGAATGATTAATTATGGTAATGAGCTGTTTTGAAAATGATATTGAATTAGGTAGCTTAGATTCATTTGAAAAATGTGATATCAGCTTAAAAAGTCTATTGGAGTAGAATTTACCAAACGACAGATCAAGCTTTTTTTTGAGGCCCTTCCGATAGAGAGCTCAGCCTCATCAGTTCATCTTCTCCACCTTGGGAGGGAGGGTACAGACAGGCCCAGAGCCAAATGGGGCCCCCTCCCTGCACCCCACTCCCCACCCCCACGCACGGTGCGAGAGGTAAGCCGGTGGTGTTCTCATGCATTTGGGTGGGGTGGCCCCGGACAGAAAAGAAAAGCGGAAGAATTTCTGTACAATGACTACTTTTAGCAGGTCTGGCAACAAAATTAATGGCTTGTATGTTTGGTGAGAGTCAAAAAAATGTTTTTCTATAGTGGGTTTCCCAGTATAGTGGGGAAAGCTCTCATTGCCTTCTTTTTCTGGCCCCAGTCTTGGCTGAGTATAAATTAGTAACTGAAATGAAACCCTACTGGTGCCTGAGCAGCCTGTGGGTGCTCGCAGAGACGGAATTATTCAGGCCGGCTGAAGGTTTAGGTTTGTCCCGTGGCTGTATTGACGTCTCGGGAAACCTCAGAGTGAACGTGGCCAGGGTCGATAGACCTAAGGTGCAAGGTCGGGAGTATTAAAAGAACAAATGAAAAGAGGGGCAGTTAGTGTGCAAACTGGGGCTCCTGGCCAGCGAGATGCGGTCAGCGGACACTGGTTGTGCACTCTCGGAAGGAGAAGTGTTATCAGTTTGGAAATGCCAATAAGTGGGATGGGGCGGGGGTTGTGTTTGCAGCTGGACAGCTGTGCATCTGCGCATGTTTCTTCCTTATAGACAGAATGTCTCAACTACATCCGAGTGCTGCAACCACTCAATGCCGATACCCTTTACGTGTGTGGAACCAACGCCTTCCAGCCGACCTGTGACCACCTGGTAAGCAGTTCAGGCTGCATGGGGCCTGAGGCGGGAATAAACTAGTCTCCACCCATTAGAGCAATAGGGCTCACTAATTGCCAGCTCCGTGAGGGCTGGGGTTTGCTGGGTCCCCCCAGAACGCCATGCCCAGCAGCAGGCAGGAGCTGCCAGTCCATGTACCATCTGGGGGCTGGTGGCGTCACTTCTCCCAGCCATGTGTGCCGTGCCCGAGGGTGGGGCCCAGTGCTCGTGACCCCCACCGACCTGCAGCTCTTGCACTGGGCACCCCTTCCCTCCTCCCTTTCATTGTTTTTGTTTCGTAAGGAAGACCTGGCCATGCAGTGGGTCCCCGGGTAGGCTAGAAAAGTTAGACCTTATGCTCCTGCATTTGCACATGTTCTTGGTTAAGAGGCCTGCTCTTCTGGCCTTTGGATCTCCCCGTCCTGTGCCTACTGGTGGAACTGCCGCTGGGGTGCAGGGTGCCACTGGCGTCACTGCAAGGAAAGTAGACTCCTTACACCCTTTATAATGTCCTTTCGCCGCTGTTCTTCACTTCACCTGACTGATAACTAGGAGGAGAAGGAAGGTTAGACTGTCACATCTCACCAGGAGAAGTTGTTCCCTCTCAAAGCCTCTCATGAATAATTTGCATAAGGATCCCAGAGAGAAGGAGAAGGAGCACTTTGAGGTTTGAAAATGAAGCTTGTTTTCTAATGCCTGCCCCTATTTTAGAGAGTGCCTAACACTTGTAAAAATACGCTATTGTGTTAGTCAGCTGAGCTGCCAAAAGCAATACATCAGAAATGGGTTAGCTTTTACAAAGGGGATCTGCTGTCTTAACAAGCTTGCAGGTTTGAGGCTGAGAAAAATGTCCAGATCAAGGCGTCATCAGGCGGTGCTTTCTCCCAAGGACTGGCTGCCAGCGATCCTGGGCTCCTCTGTCACACAGGAAGGCACCGGGGAGTGTCTGCTGGTCTCTCCCTTCTCTTCCAGGTTTCCTTGCTTCCAGCCTCTGACTGCTGTGGCTTCCTCCCTCCCCGTCTCTCTCACTTTATCTAAATGTCATTCTCTTATAAAGGATGCTGCAGTGAGAGGGTTAAAACCCACTCTGAATGCGGTGGGTCACATCCTAACTTAGGATCCTTTTCAACAAAACATCCTACTTACAATGGGACCACACCCACAGGAATGGATCCACTTTGCAAACATGATTTTCTGGAATACATGACAGCTTCAATTCATCCCAGTTATAGTAAAAAGCATAGTTTGCTAGAACCCTAAATTGGAACTTTTAAAAACATTTTCCACCTTGAGTCAAAGGCAGATGACAAGAGATAAGACAAAGTGAGAACTCCTTAAGAACTTGCTTAGAACAAACCGTACTTGTACATCCTGGGGTGGGGGTGGGGGTGTGAGAGCCGCAGCAGGATTCGTGGACCTGCGTGGCAGCGAACGGTGTGTATCGGGTGGGGGTGGGAGACAATGTTCTTGGGATGTTTTTTTCCCCCCTTGGATGTTATAAGACCCTCAGTCCTCAAAGACAGATTGAGTTTCTTTTTGCTTAAGAGAAAAGTGTACTAAGTCACATGTGAAATGCTTTGAGCATCAAAGGATTTCCTGGGTAACCTTTAGTTAATCAAAAGCTTAAAGTATAAAGAAACTTAAAATTCCAC
>PVIY010061801.1:0-11112 GCA_004026745.1 Myrmecophaga tridactyla | reverse complement strand
GGGCAGAGCAAGACTTCCAAGAAATACCTGCAGCAGCACACAAAGAGCATGCTAGGAACAAGAGTGCAATTGTGATGTTAGGGAGGAGGCTTATGACATGGGCATTTTTGAGTTTGGTGGGTCATCTGTCATTATGAATGGAGTTTTGACCCTGCAGGATTAAGTAAGCAGTAAATAAAGGAATAAAATTGGGGCAGAGGTGTTGGCAGGATAGGTGAAAGGTAATTCAGCTAGTGTTCATGGGGTGTGTTCCTAAAATAAACTACTTGGGGAACTTTCTTGCTGTTCTGGAATTACTTAAATAAACAGGGCTGGGGAGTCTCATTGGGAAGCAGGCTGTCTTGTTTTGGACTACTTTTAAGGCTGTTGCCAGTTCTATTTCATTTTGATAATGAAGGATTTTACTCAACGTTTCAATGCCCTGCTCAAAATTTCCATATAGCCCCCAACCCCCTGTCTGGCCCCCCTCACCAAATTGTCTTCTTTCCCCTGTGGCAGAGAGACTGGCCAACAGGAAGCATTTCCTGTGCGCTATAATTCCTATCAGATAACACCAAAGTATGGAAACACTTCCAAAGGCTGATAAAGTCTGAAAGCTGAGCCTCTCCCCGTCCTCTCAAGTTTGATGAAATGGTCACCAAAGTCTGTTTAGTGTTTTTCTTTTTCTTTTTCTTTTTCTTTTTTTGTATAAGAAACATAAATGTGCATCCAAGATCGAGACAGATGATTCTTAAGTGGAATGGGGCTTAACAAACGAGGGTGTTTATTTATGTCTAAAACATTGAAAAACAATATGGTATCAACTCTCAAGAGGCAAACTAGTTTTTTTTTCCTCCCTAATGAAGTGTTGGAGACAATTGTTGGAGAAACAAATGATGGAGGTTTGTTTTGTAAAGGTTTCTACTGGGCATATCAAGAACTAGTTCTCTCATGTACCCCCTCCTTCTTTCTCTCTCCTGCTCTCACTCACGTACATACAATTTAAAAATCTTCATCAAATCTCTGCTCTGTGACCAGGACTGTGCTGAGACTATTAAAAATCCTAAAATAAATATGACTTGTGTCTGCCTCCCGCCTGGAGGGCAGAGACCATGTTTTGTTTTGCTGAGCAGCCCCGCTGTTCCTGGCACATAGCAGGTACTTAGTGAATGCTGACAGAAGGAGTGAACGCGATTTCCTAATGTGCTGTGTCAGTATTTTCCTGGCTCTAGCAGGACTGGTCTTTGCCATATACATATTTCATACCCACTCTCACATGGGGGTGGTGAGATGCTGATCTTATCAGCCTGACCAGCAGTAGGGCTTCTGGCCAGGGAAGTGCTGCCATCTTGGAAGCAAGAAGGGACATATTGATGAAATTCAGTCTGGCCAGGCTGGGCCACTCACCTTGCCCCTTTGTATCTTCTCTGCAGGTCCCCTCCAACATCTCTGCCCCATGTAGCCTGTGAGAGCTACAGCGGGCAAAGCGGAAGATTCCCTTAGTGGCATGTCCCGTTCTTTGCTATGCCAAGGCCATAACGGCAAATAAAAATGCAACTTGTCCCACAAGCATAACATATATTGTTCCTGATGGATCCTGTGGGAGCAGGAAAAGGCAGTTTCCCAGAAGCCACAGGGAAAAGGAAACCTCATCCTGTATAACTCTTAGAATTAAGCAGACTCTGGAGCTTTCCGGATTCTGGAGCTTTCTGGAGCCCTGAGGACAGAGGCCTGGCTTGGTGGGACCCCTCAACAATTCCCAGCTTCCCACATCATGGCTTCAAGGGAAGAGGGGGGTCTCTGTGGGGTAGGAGAAGGTCTCAGAGGACTCAGAGTTAACACACAGCTGCGGCTTAAGATGCATTTTTTCAATGTGAATTGGCTATGTTTATTCAGTTCTGGCTAAACTTCAAAAATATTTATGTGAGGGGACACCCAGGTATAAATACGCTATAACACCGGATTAGCTCAAGGGTATTATCTGTTATCCTTACTAAAGGACAGCATGCCTATCTCAGTGGCGTGTACCAGCATTTGAAGCTCACTGAATTTTTAGGGGAACAGTTTCCAGTGTGTTACTCAAGTGGAAAATAATTTTTAGTCCATTGCTGACTGCCTCAGGGTCATAAGAAGAAAATAAATACCGGTTTGAAACGTCCATGACAAGGAAAAGTTTTGCAATGAGAAGCACCAATGTATTCTCAGAGGTCCGTGTCAACTGTGTCTTTAATTTGGAGGGAAGTTTTGGAAAGGCAGAAAGGACACCTGACGTTTCTTTTACATTTAAAATATCCTTTAAAAATTTATCTTTTCAAGTAGAATAATACTAATTGTATTGGTTTCCTGGTGCTGCCATCACAAAATACCACAAACTCGATGGCTTAAAACATGAGAAATGTGATGTCTGACAGCAGGGCTGTTCTCCCTCTGAAGCCTGTAGGGACAATCCTTCCTGGCCAATTCCAGTCTCTGGTGATTTGCCAGCAACCTTTGGCATTCCTTGACGTGCAGCTGCAGCACTTCCAAATCTGCCTCTTCTGTCTTCACGTCTATATGTCTCGGTGTCCACATTTCCTCCCCTTATAAGGGCACCAGTCATATTGGATTAGGATCCACGCTAATTCACTTTGGTTTCACCCTAACTGATCACATCTTCAAAGGCTTTCCTTCCAAATAGGATCACATTCACAGGCCCAGGGATTGGGGCTTGAATATGGCTTTTGGGGGGGACACAATTCCACCCATAACAGGTGAGGTAGAAGGAGGAGCCACAAAAAGAAATCCAAGTTGGCATTTCGCTGCAGTCTTGGGAGATGAGGAGACTGCTCCTGGATTTTGGAGGCTGAGTGAATGATGGGGGTGCTGTGAACATAGAGGTCTTGGGAAGGGTGGGGCTGCACAAGGGATGTTAATAACAACACTGTGTGGACAATTCCCGGGTAAGGGAAAGAGGGGCTGCACTGTGTGCAATGTCCCCAAGAGGCTGCTGTGCCTGAGAGACACGGGAAGAAGGACAGACAGCTCAAATGGTGTCTGTAGGTTTCTAGGGTTTCTCCAAGCTGAGAAATATTGATAAATAAGAAATTATAATATATTATCAATTTTTTAATAAATAAGAGATAATAAGTACAAATAATGACACCAGATTGTTATTGAGTCATGAAACATTTAAATCAACTTTCGCTTTAATGGTAACTCATTGAAAATGACTTTGGCTTTGAATTAGTAAAGCTTTCCTTCTGCCAATCAGAAAGTCTCTCCTGCCAACTGAAGCAAATCCAGGGCCCTCCACAGTGGGGCGGTGAGCTGGGATGCTTGGCAGGAGACTCTTAGACTCTTGCAGATTGATAAAGACTTAGACTCTTGCAGATTGATAAAGGATCGCTAATGGCCATAAATGGCCAGGATCTAGTTCACGCATTTTCTGAAGGATTAATGAACACAAAGGCATGAGGATTTAAGACCATGTGAGACCACTGCCACGTCCTTCCTCTTCTTGTCCATTTGATAAATTCAAACATCTCTTCTGTCTGTTGTTGGTTGGGATCCTGGCTCCATGAGCACATAGTCTGGTCATCTGTATCCAATCATACGGGCACCCTCAATTTCAACTTAGCACATGGGACTCCTGCTATGTGTTTTCCCTGCTGGATTAAGGATTCTCCTGGGCAGAAGTGATTTCAGTTTGGCACAACATTCAGGAAATGTTAGCAAAGTGTAGTGAAGGTAACTGGTCAACCGCCAATGTCACATCTCCCTACTTCTCATGCCTGCTAGCCCTTCTCGCAGTAAGGTGTGGCTGTGGGACTGATTTCCCCATGGAGAGTGAGTGGGAAAGTGAGTGCTAATGGAGTGTGAGTAGGAAAGTGAGTGCTGCTTCTGGGTCAAGGACTAATGCTACCAAGCAGTTCTCATCTCCTCCACACACTTTCCCCTTCCTGCTGGCTGGAATCCAGACTTGGTGGTAATTCAACTTCAATCTGAGGGCAATGAGAAAGTTATAGGGGGTGGGGGAACACAGGGGAGAGAACCAGAGTTTCTGAGTGGCTGTATGGAACACAGCTTGCCCCACCTACCTGGAATTCTTTTTAAGAAAGAAATAAACTTCTGTGGTCTGGAAGCCACAGTAGCTTAGCTTTACCCCAACTGATAGAGGAGACAGATAGTAGGACAATCAACAGATAATGGTCAAGAAAATACACACATGCGTGACAAACAGATTTAACCAAATTGGAGGAAAGACCTCCCCTTCAACTGAGATGTTTGTAGAAGAACAGGGACTCCCTGGTTCAGGCCATGGCAGGGAACTTTGGATCCCCCAGGGTGACAGAAGGAGCCCTGCTTCAGGCCAGTTGTGCACTGGGTCTGTAATGCTGCCAGAGGTTGTGCGGCCTGAACTCACAGACTAGGCAGCCAAGGGGTTGGGGCAGCAGATTGGGTCCATTACATAGCTCTGGAAGTCTCAGGACAAAGTGAGAAGGAGCCTTCTAAGAACAAGTCTTCAGGCATCTGCAGGACAACTTCTAGCCTGGGCCCAAGGAGTCCATACGGCAGGGAGTGTGATCACAGAACATGCTATCAATTCTGTATTAGGGAAGAACGCAGGAGCAGGGCAGGAGAAGGGCATTTACTGCACATCTATTATATGCCAAGCACTGGGCACCTATGATCTCATTTAATCCCCAACATCCCTTTGAGGTGGGTGGCATTAACCTCACTTTATAGATAGTAAACTGAGTCTCTGTGAGGTTAATTTCTTCTAGGTCACCAAGTAGTAAGGAAGCTGTAATTCTGTGGACCTCGGCTCAACTGAATTCTCTTTCTTCTACCCCAACTGGTCTCAGCAAGGGCCAGAGGCCTGGGGATGCTTTTTCAGCTGGAACAATGCAGGTTTTCCTGCTCAGGCTTGATGGGCTCTCACTGGTCTCTGGTCATTCATTGAGACCAGCAGGAGTGCCTTCACCAGATGGTCTGGAATGCTGGGGATGGAGGGTGACATATAGCCCCCCAGAACCAGGACCCAAGGTGTCAGCCTCCTTGTGGACACCGCAGCCAGTCTCCAAGGACCGGAAAGGGTCTTGGTGATAAGAATATAGATGATGCTAGATGCTGTCTCCTCCCAGCTATAGGGCCAGAAGGTTCCTCCTGGCTGCAGCAGGAAAAAGTAATATCCCATATCCCATGATGCCCAGCACTAGATAAGACTTGACCCCCGCCCCCCCCAAAAAAAGGAATCAGTTTTTTCATTCAACAGAGACATCTAAGCACTTCCTGGGGCAGGCATTGGCGATATGGTGGGAAGGAGGCAGTGAGGAGGCTCCAGAGAGGATTCCGTATTGATGTAAAAAAGCATAGAGGAGGCAGGGCCTGCAAGGGGTGATTTGGGGGACATCTAGAGAATTCTGTCCTTATATAAGTATCTTACTCATTAGCTTGTTGTTTAACCATCAGTTAACTCCTTTGGGTCTGGAAGACTTTTAAGACATTGGGACCCCCAGGCAAGTTCTAATGTCCCCAGGGAATGGGCCATTGCTACTTTACGGTTAGGATTAGTGACTGCTGGTCCCAAGGCCTTATGGAAGAGGGCACGGGATGGACACCAAAGATAGAAGGGTAGCCAGAGGGGGCAGGATGCTGTGAGGGGAATGGCATTGCTCCAGAAAAATCTCTACTGGCTGTATGACCTGTGGCCACTGATCCCTCATGCCTGGAGGTGAACCTGACAGCACTGGTCTAGACGTCTTGGGGACTTGGTGCAGCAAGGCTCCTTGACGACATCCTCCCCTTCCTCCTTGGGAACAGGGCTATGATTTTGCTCAAGTCTCCACTTTTCAGGAAAAGTATCCAATTATTCAACCATTTCCTCTGCAAATGATCGATTTAGGCATGGGCTTGGGACTCAGTCTTGGCCAAGGAGGTATGATGGGGAGGTATCTCTTGGGGGCTTATGGTAAAGAGTCACTGTTTTTGAAGAGAGATGGGAAGGAGACAACCCATCCTCTCCCACCCAGCATTGTCACTGCCATGCCCGTAGTGAAGCAGAGTAGGGGGAGAGAAAGACCCTAGAGCCTAGTGGGCTGTGGGCCTGCGGAATAGAGGACACCTGGAACTTCCACTCCCAGTTGTCCTGGTAACTTGGGAAATGCATTTTTTTTATTGTTTTTACACCTTTTGAAATTTGATTTTCATCAGCTTATTTACTGAACAAAATGCTTTTTGAGCACCTACAATGTTCCAGGAACTGCCCTCATGGGGTGTATGTTCTAGCAGGGGAGAGAGCATATGAAGCAATAAATATGATAAGCAACAAAAATGGTATGTGATTGTAAATAGGGCAGTCAGGGGAGACCTTACAGAGAAGGTGACATTCAAATCCAAAGGATCTGTTTTGGTTTGCTAAAGCTGTTGGAATGCAATATACCAGAAATTGGCCTTTATAAAAGAGTATTTATTAAGTTACAATTCTAAGGCCATGAAAATGCCCAAATAAGACATATAACAGAGGATACCTTCTCCAAGGACAGGCTGCTGGCATCTGGGATTCTTCTGCCAGGTTGGGAAGGTACATGGTGATGTCTGCTGGTCCTTCTCTCCAAAATGTCTCTGTAGGCTTTTTCTTTCTCTCTTAGTATCTCTCAGCTCTGAGCTCTCCCCAAAATGTTTCTCCCTAAAAGGCCTCCAGCAAGCGGATTAAGACTCACCTTGAATGGGCAGGATCACAACTCCATGGAAACAATTCAATCAAAAGGTCCCACCCAGCAATAGGTCTGTCTCCACAAGATTGGATTAAAAGAACATGGGCTTTTCTGGGTGACACAACAGATTCAAATCAGCACAAGATTCAAACTTACTTCCCTTAGCAAAAGCTAATGAAATAGCACTAGCCAAAATGCATGTTTTGAGTTCCTTTCTACAAAGTTTTCCCCTCTAAGTCAGTGGTTCTCAACTGGGCCAATTTTGACTCCCTTCCAGTCCCTGCCACGGAGGAACATTTGGCTATGGATGGAGATGTTTTTGGTTGTCGCAAGTGCGGAGGGGAGGTGCTACTAGCATTGAGTGGGCTGAGGCCAGGGATGCTGCTTAAACATCTCAGGATGCAACATAGTATTACCTGGGCCAAAATGTGCCTGTTCCACAGCTGAAAAACCCTGCTCTAGGTAATGGATTGGCTTTTGCAGCAGACACTGGGAAGCCAAGTGTCTGCCTTTTCCCTCGGCAGCTTTGTCTGCAGGGTTGGACCGCATGGAGCTCAGGCGGAACAGATGGGAATGCCTGGTGCCCTGGGGTCCTGTGCTCTGGTAAATTTTGCCCATGTGGGGGTACAAAAGACAAAGATTATGATTTGCACTAACCGGTGCAATTTGCTGCCAAATCACAAGGGACGAAAAATGAAACGCGTCCCAAGAATCTCTGTTTATGGTGCAGGAAGGGTTTAGTGACTCTACCGCTCCAATTACCATTTGGATATCAGTTTCATCACCATCAACCTCCAATTTCCTGTTTTGCTTATCTGAGAATTGCTTTTTTTGTTGTTTGTTTGCACAGCCCATATGGCTTTGGCTTCAAGTTGATTAGATATGGAACTGGCTTATAATGGGTTAGAATGCAGGATTTGTTTGTTTTGTAACATTTTAAGAAAGAAATGAAAGAAGCTGCAAGGACACAGAGAGATATTGTATATTTACAGTCTTTTCATTACCGGAAAAGACAACTTATTTAGGAATGTGGATTTTAGCTCAGGGTTGCTTTTTGATTTGTGTTTCACTTTAAGGTTTTCCTGAGTTACAAATCCCTACAGATTTGTGGGACTTAAGAAGTACACGTGTACATTTATTTTTCCTTTTAATCTTTTTTACCCCCCTGCAGTTGTTTTTGTCTTCCACCTTCACTTATGCGTTTCCACATAAACCGACCCATACTCCACTTTTCTTGCACAGTCTGTAAAGTTGGAGGAAACTTTATTCAAATTGGCCCCGTGAAACCGATGGCCTGCTGCCCTGGTTGTTAAAAACATTGACACGCTGTACATTGACACTTAGCCTCTGGGCATTGTAACTTCAGATCATATTTTGGTAAATATATATTTTCTTGATCATCTCAAACTACCATGCAAAGCCACATCCTGCCCTTTATTGGATGTTCAGAACATGCAATATGCCCTGAGTTGCTATGCAGGCAAGCAGCAGAATGCTGCAGATGCTGGCTCTGAGGCAAGGAGACTCGCAGGGTAGGTCTCCACACAGCACAGGGCACTTGAAATGGCCTGCTAGTTTGGACCAGGGCTTAAAGCTAAGATTCTTGGGGTTCTCTGGGTCAAAATTCAGGGGCTGTCTTTGGCATTGTTTTAGTTTGCTAAGCTGCTCAAAGCAGATGCCATGAAATGCATTGGCTTTAACTAAGGGAATTTATTAGCTTACAATCTTATAGTTTTGAAACCATGAAAATGTCCAAATCTAGGCATCGTCAAGATGATGCTTTCTTCCTGGAGACCAGCTACCAGCGAAGATGGACTCCTTTGTCACATGGCAAGGCACATGGCAGCATCTGCTGGTCTCTCTCTTCTTTTCCAGTTTTTTTTTGCTTTCAGTTTCTTGTTTCCGTGGCTTTCTTTATCCCGTTTATAAAGGACTCCAGTAAGAAGTTTAAGACCCACCTGGGGCCATGCCTTTACTGAAGTAACCTCATCAAAATATCTTATTTACAATAGATTTACACTCATAAGAATGGGTTAGCTTTAACAACATGATTTTTCTGGGGTACATATAGTTCCAAACCACTACAGGCACACTTCAGCATAACCCGCCTTTATAATTCTTTGATGTTGTTAGAAATAGTGCACTCTATCATGAGCTGAGAACTTGGGATCAGATTCTAGGATTTTTAGCTTAACAGCCCTGGATCCCCTTTTCCTGATCTACCACCAGACCAATTGTTTGTAAGATTTGGTAAGTAGCTCATTAATAGTAAGTAGAGGATTTTTCAACTTTCAATTTCTAGGAGAAACTGAAAGCCAAATTTAAAAACCCAGAGAAATGAAACTAAACCTATTTTAAACAGTGACTGGGAAAACTTTATAATTATAATAGTTTAGTTATAATTCTATAGACACTGTTAGTTGATAGTATTCAGTTCATCCATGGGACCCCACTCAGAGTTGAGAACATATCTAGTTATCTTCCATGTAAATCACAAAATATGTTGGCTGCTAGAGATAACTTTCTGGTTACTAGGAGTAGTTTGACCATTTGAATTTCATTTCCCATTATAAAAGATAGGCAGCTTGTTGAAGTTGTTGGATGGCCTAACTGCCCAAGGAAGGAATCAAGTAGAGGGGAAGAGTGAGTAGTCCATGTAGGTAGAAAGAGCGAGGGAAAGAAAGTGGGAGAGTAGAGAAAAAATGTTTTGTAATTCCAATTAGCCTGTCCAAGCAGTTGGTGAGACCTACACAACAGCAGAGAAAAAAGCTACCTGTATTAATCAACTCAGTTTTTGGTAGATAAATATTAATGACAACCAAGGATCACCATACATTAAAACGACAAATAGCCCCAAATAGGACGATCAAGATGAGAAACAAAATAATTGGTGCCAGAGGTAGCATAGGTAAGTTAGGAAATGAAAGAGAACTTAAAATGAAATCTCTACCCAAACCTCTAATAAGTATCTTTAGAAAAATTTTAGAAGATATTGGATCCCTAAAATGAGAACTGTTGCTGTGAAAAACAATACCTAGAGAGTAAGGAAAAATTCTTGGAAATTAAAAATATTATTACCAAACTAAAATCTTTAATCAAAGGCCTGAAAAACAAAGTAAAAGAAATCTTCCAAAATAAAGAGAAAATAAGAAAGAAGATGTAGGTGACACAGAGGATCAATTCACTTAAGTTCAGCATTCTACCTGAAGGCAGTTCAAAAAATGCAAAACAGGAAAATTGAAAGGAGGAAATGATCAGAAAAAGTAATACAGAATACAATTACCAGTGTTTAAGAATTTGCCAGCACTATAGAGAAACACAAATCTCACCTAGAAAATGTTCAACAAATGCTGGGCAAGTTAAATTTGCTGTTTCACACCTAGACATATCCTTTCAGATATGAAATTTCAGAACACCAAACATAAAGAGAAGATTCTAAAAACTTATAAAGGCCAAGAATAGTTACCTACAAAGAGATACAAATCAGATTTACATTAGATTTTTCATCAGTAGGACTGGGTGCTGGAAAATAGCAGCTTGATCCCTACAAAGTTCCAAAGGAATGTGATTTTAAGCCTAGAACTTTATATCTAGCATTTGGTCAGCCAAATAGGAGGGCAAAATAAAGACACTTTCATGCATGAAAAGATGCAGAAAGCTTTACCTTCCATGTACTCTGTTGAAAAAAATTACTTAAGGATATATGCCAGTAAAATAATGACAGTACTAACTATTAATTGTTGAGTACTTATTAAATTCCAGACACTATTCTAAGCACTTTATATGCATTAACTGATTTCACCTGAACAACTACCCTAAGAGTTAGGTTACTTTTTACCTTCATCATCTCCATTTTACACACGTGGAAATCGAGGCATAGAAAGATTAGGTAAGTTGTCAAGTGTCATGCAGCTACTATGTATGATGGCCCTGGGAATTGAATCAAGAGTCTAGCCTCAGAGTCTGGGTGATTAACCATCATGATGTACAACCTCTCTAAGCTAGAAGGGATGCAACAAAGAGAAGCCATGGCTGCAAGAACAAATGACCGTAACCCAAGAGAAAATGGAAAAGACATTCCAGGATGAAAGCCAAACAGTGGATCTTGATAGCAAACATTCTAAATTAGAACAGGAGGAACAGGTTTCAAGAAGTATGACTTTAAGATGAAAGTTAACTCTCTTAACAAATAGTATGATTAAGAAGTTGGATGATCTTGCAAAGGAGTAAAAGAATGTGTTTCCTTAGTGAAGAAAATTTTTAAGAGACAGTTAAAACTTTATCAAAAACAAACTATACAAGGATGTCATGGTTCCGATGTGAAGAAAACTAAAATGGGGCACAACTTGGGCTATTGATGAAGAGTAAAAAAACAGACTCCAATTGACCTTGACAGTTTGTTCAGTCTTCTTTGAGGAGCCCACGTTGTTGGTAAAGG
>PVIY010061800.1:0-11107 GCA_004026745.1 Myrmecophaga tridactyla | reverse complement strand
CCAAGCCCTTCCTGCCTGCCCCTCGGGTACGCCCCGAGCGTAAGGCGGCTTCCCGGTGCGCGTCAGGAACCTCGGGAGCCAGCGAGTGCGGCTGCATTTTCGAGGGGTGGAAGATTACTTAAAATCCCAGCAGCGCATTGAAGAATGGGGGCTGGGTGGGCGGGTGGCTTGGAGGGGATGTCCCAGGAACCACCTCCCCCCAGACGGCGCCACTATCCTCCAACGCTTGCGCTTAGATGCCCCAACCCGGACGAAGAAATGTTAGACGGCTCTCCGAGCCTTCTCTGGTTTCTCGGAGGTGACTATCCGGGTCGCCCCCCGCGTGGGGGTGAAGTCCCCTTTCCCGAGTCCGCACGTGCGTCCGCGTCGCGTGGCGCCTGTGCCCGTGTGTTAACCCGTGCGTGTGCCTCTCGCCGTCCATGGGCTGTCTGCGCTGTGGGCTCTCTCGTCTCCTTGGCGCGCGCGGCGTTTTCCCGCATCTGCCCCTATCGGTTCACGTCTGGGGCGGACGTGAGTGGGAGCGCGGTGGTCGGGAGGCCTCCGACGGCCCAGGCAGGGCAGGCTGCGTGCTTTCCATGCCGCAGAGCCCGGGGACCGACCGCCGCCGCCACTTGCATCGCGGTGTGGGAAGGGGACAAACATAGCCCTAGACGGCGCGGATGCTCGCGACCTCGGGGCGCTGGCGGGGCCGCGGGCCACGAGCGGGCCGAGCGCAGAGCCCGGCGTGCGCGTGCGCGGCGGCGAAAAGGCGGGAAGCGGCGCGTCGAGTCCCCGGATGTCAGAAGGGGCCGAGGCGCGTGGCCCAGTGGTCCTGGAGGAACGCCTCTGGCGTTAAGCTGGTAGCGCCGGCCGTCGACCCCGCGGGCAGGTGAGGGGAAACCCGGAGCGGGTGTGTGAAGGGGCGGTGGCCATAGGCGAGGCCTTCTACCGTTAGAGCCGCCGGAGGCTCGAGAATATTCCCTCCCAGCGCCATAGGCCCTCTGGGCTTGACGGGTGTGGGGTGTGGTCGCAACGACGTCCCGCGGGCCCCGCAGTGCGCAGGCGCGCCTCACCCTTTTATGGGAACTCCCCCCAAATCACCCCAGGTCGGCGTCGAGGGCTGGCCTAGTTCGCCTTCTGTTTGCGGGATTAAAGGCCGCCGCCAGAAGGGACTCAAATGACAGCTATTTTCGCCTCGAGGCTGGTTTGGTGCCCGGGCGCACAACCCCACCCCGCTTGTGCCTCAGTTTCCCTCTCCCTGCACCCGCGCGTCCTCACAGGGTCTCATGGAGCCTAATGCGCGCGCAAGGGCTTTGGAAACGGTGATGGTTCCTGTTACTCCTTGGCAGCGGGGGGTCTTTGAAGTGCTCCAGAATCCATGGGTGACTTTGGGGCGCCAGGGTAGAGAGTGCCTCTTATCGTCGCCGCGTCGGGCTTGTAGCCGGCCCCGGGACTTCGAGTCCCCGGAGCTTCCCCTGTCTATTCCCAAGTCGCCTCTTCTTTTATGGTGGGGGCTGGAAAGTTTACCAGGGGAAATTTTGTTTGTTTCAAGGGTTGGCTGTGTTCGGGGGTGTTTAGCGTTCATTGAGCTCGGGGAAGAAATGTGACTAAGTGACAGAGAATGTGCTTTCCCTTTTCCTCTCCTCTGCCTTCAGGCCGGGAGGTTGTGATGCCTCTAAGAAACTTTTAAAACCACGCCCACTTCTCCATCCCTTCTGTTCAAAACCTACTTCTCTCCCAGGGTCAGGGTTTCTGAATTTGGGGCGCTAAGACCTCTCCACCCGTTGGTACCTTCAGTTTTGCAGCAGCTCCTGGGCAGGCCGGAGGGAGAGGATGGAAAGGGGGAAAATAAATGTGTGCGTCGGAGCGGGCCTGAGTTAAAGTGTCAGAGGGGAAAGCTGGGGTCCGGCTGAACCCCTAACCCCCACCTCCAGGCGGTCAGAGAAAGCGCCCAGTTGCGTCTGGTCGGTCTGAAGCAGGTCATAAACCCGACTTCTCATCATCTATGTTACTTAAATGAGCTTTGATGGTGTTAGGTCCTTTCCTTTTCCATGTGCAGATGACTCAGCCCGCCCAGCAGCTCCAGGCCAGGTGACCCCGAGGTGGCAGCTGACCCTGCGGCGTTGCACCCTGAACCCAGCAGCAACCCCAGTCCCCCACCCTGCCACCTTTTCTCTCCTTTTCTCCTTTTTTGCTGATTGTTCGGGTGATTATTTTCTCTCCTTAATTTTTTTTAATTAAAGGTGTTTTATTACTTCCTACTGTTTGTATTTTCCTTTTAAAAAATTTTAAGCGCATGAGACTGAGGCTAAATGGTGGAAGCAGACTGTTTTTTTTTTTTAAGGGAGAGAAACATCAAGCCGGTGAAGGCTCCGCCGAGCTGGCGAGCCTGCCCTGCCTCTGAACTGAGCTGGCGCTGGCGGGTTCCCTGGCAGAACCGGGCCTGGGGCATCTGGGATCCCCGGCGCTAAAAAAGGCGTCTTAGAAATGCCAGGAATTAGGGGGCGGTTAATAAAATAGCGTCTCATTTAGGA
The DNA here is from genome assembly GCA_004026745.1 of Myrmecophaga tridactyla. NCBI lineage: Eukaryota > Metazoa > Chordata > Mammalia > Pilosa > Myrmecophagidae > Myrmecophaga > Myrmecophaga tridactyla. The sequence continues at coordinate 8,594 of PVIY010061800.1, read as the reverse complement.
GCGCGCTTCTTTGCGCTGCCTCTCTCGTCGGAGCCCGGGTCTGCCACGGCAAAGTCTGTAATCAGAGAAAAATACCAGCTTTGTTGAGGGTTAGAATATATCATTGGCTAATGTGTGTGGTTTTTTTTTTTCCTTTTTAAATAATGCTAACCATCGGAATAATTAAAGAGTGAGAAATAACTCCTCTCCCCTCTTCTCTCCTCTACTCCGTGTTGTCTTATTTTAGGGAGGAAAACGCGCTGCTTTTTTCGGCAGGGCAGGTTGGTTTTTGGATGCGGGCTTTTTTTCCCCCTCCTAACCCGTCTTTCCCTCCGCTCCGGTCTGATTCGCAAATCCCCAGACTGGCACCAGCCGGGCAACTTGCGGCCGGCGCTCTGCTCCTGGAGTCGGAGCCTCGCGCTCCTTTTTTCCCTGTTCATTCAGAGGCAGCCCTCTCCTCTTCCCTCCCCCGCTTCTGGGCCCTGACCCACTGCCTGGTTTGCACCGGAGCGATTTAAAAAAAGGAAAGAAAGGAAGAAAGGAGCCCGGCTCTGGGTACCCCCGTGCCAGCCGAGGCCGCTTTCCCAGGCGGTGGACGAGGAGGGAAACCCTAGGTGTGGAGCCTCGGGGAGCAGAGCCTCAGTGCCTGCCCTGCACACTCTCTCCTTGAAAACAAAAACAAAAACAAAAAAAAACTAGGATCAAGTGATCTAGTTTCTGAAGATTGCCTGCTCAGAGAGCTCAGCTCTCCTGTCATATTTTAAATGAAGCTGAGCAATTTTTTTCTCCCCATCCCCACATGGAATATGGAAAGACACCCTGTCCTGCCAGCCCCCTGCCCTTTGGGAGGGGAGAGAGCTGCTCGCTGGGGCTCGCCTGGCAACTGGCCCCAAGTCCAGATTTGGGGAGCGAAAGCAGGGGCTAGGACCTGGGCAGATGTGGGAATTGGTTGGGCCACCAAGATGGGCTCCGTGGTGGGCCTTTCCCCCAAGGTGCGCCACTTGGAGGGAAAAGGAGTTTTGCTTCTAGGGGGCTTGGGGAAGACTCAGCTCCCTGTAAGAAAGGAAATAAAAAGTGGGGTGGGGTGGAGGTGGTGGGCTCGAGCCCACGGATGCCAGTGGCTTTGCAGAGGGAGTGAGTTCTTTATTTGCTTCAGGTGCTTTTAATTAAATGTGTTTCTCATATTTTCCTCGTTATTCGGTGCTTTTAATTAAATGCGTTTCTCTTATTTTCCTCGTTATTTGGGCCTTTTAGACTTTTTGGGCGAGCTCTCACCTCTGTCTTTTTACATAAGCAGAAACTTTCTTTTTTTCTCCCCTTCCCCTCCCCTTGGAGAGATACTGTGGGAGGTATTTTGCCTTCAGTGCTTTTCTCTTTCCTGCTTTTTTTTTTTTTAAATTTAATTTTAAAATCATAAAGTAAATTTAGTGCGAGTGAAAGTGCGGTAGGGGGGAGCCAGCTGGGGTAAGAGCTAGGCAAGGACAGGCAAGACATATCTGGCAGGGCCTGGCCTTCTCTTTCTGGGGCTGCCCCACCCCAGGGACTCCAGGCCACTGTCCCTGGGCCGGCTCTGCCACCTTCTTCCTCTCATTTCCTGTACCACTATTCTGGGTTAGGGAATGGGTACTGAGTTCTCCCTTTAGGGTTTTGCTTGACCCACCTACCATGCAAGCCCGGGGGAGCTTCCTTGATTTCATCCCGGCTGTTGTACTTTCAGCTCTGTTTTTGTCCCCCTACCGCCAAGCGCCCTGCCAGGCCATTGAGCCCACCACCCAGTTCCAAGGGGGTCAGCGAGGGGCGACATTTCACCCTTCCCCTTGCAGTCACATGAAAGGCACACTCTTGTTTTTGTAACACATGTTCATGCCTAGGTGTTCCCGTGGACATCGTGGGTGTGGGCAGGAGCTATTTCTAAGGCAGATCTATCAGGAGCGCCCTATGGCTGCAAAACCAGGGCCTGTTCCTTGGGGCTGAAAACTGCCTTTCTTATCCCTGGTGGGGTCCCCTGGACCTGCTCACTTGGTAAAAATGTATCAAGAGGCTCTCTTTATTCCTACCATACTGCAATTAAAAAGTTTATTAAAAAAAAAAAACCCTCAACCAACAAAAAACAAGTGAGACTTGAGGTAGCCCAAGGTGAAGGTAAAGAGAAGGCCGCATTACAAAACAGTAATAATGCTCATTTAAATTAAAAGATTTTCCTGGCCTGCTTTGGTCCTTCTTTTAGGCTTCCCTCCTCCTCTGCCCCTAGCAACGGAGGGAAGTCTTGGAAAAAATTTATGGACCCATAAAAAAGCTTTCGGGCGTGGGGTCCACCAGCCTTTCCGACCTGTGCACGTGTACAGAAGGCCTGGAGACCTCCGGAGACAGGGTGCTAGACATACCATTGGAACATCTCAGGACCAAGGGTGAAAAAGTGGTAAAATAAGTTGACTTGCCAATTACATTTTGCTGTTGACATCTGGAAAGCAAAATTGCAGCTGTTCTCTTGCCACCCGCCCCCTCCCACCCCCCATCACCAGTTCTTTTTTCTGCACACCAAAGTTTTTTGTATGCTTGCCATCCAGACTTCAGTTTTCTGCACCGTTCAAACATTTCCCCTCTGCTTAAATCGAGTTGTTGGTTGGGGCTTTTTAGAGAGATATGTGTGTGTGTGTGTGTGTGTGTACTTATTGTATACTTACGTACCTTACATTTGACAGTATAGTTTTTGAACTGATTTATTTGAACAGGCCTGCCATCGGGTCGATGGATATTCCCCTCTCTTTCCTTTCCATTTTCTCCCGGCCGCTGCCAGGTCCCTCCTTTCGCCGCTGCCCCCTCCAGGCAGGTACCAGGCAGCTTCTCCCTCCATGGCCCTTCTGCGGTGTGTTTTTGTTTTCTGTTCGCCCCCCAAAAATATTTGAACCAAAAAGCCTCTCCTTTTTTTCCTCCACCCACAGCAAACTGAAAGGGCTAGTGAACCGTGATTCAACAGTGTGAGGGCGCCTCTTTCTTCCTTAGCATTAATTAACTCAAGTTCGTTAGGACGTTGGGTCTGTCGCCCACAGTTTTCTCTTGTGTGTGCTGAATCGGGTCATAGAGGGAGACTTCCCGGGCAAACAGTTTGTGTTGGAGCTGGAGGATGCAGAGGGGGAGAGAGGGTGAGAAAGGAAGGCAGCAGGGGAAGAGCGGAGCAGTACTGGCCACCAGAGGAGGGGGCACGGTCCCAGGCTTCGGCACCCCCATGCCGGCCTCCATGGGGGCCCCAGCTCCTGGGCACTGGGCATTCTCGGGTTTCCTTGGCAGGGATCCTGACAATAAATATAATAAAAATAATAACTCCCCAAATTGTGTATTTCGGGGAAGCTGCCTTCCTGGGCAGGGCTAGCTTAGCTCCCCGCATCCGTGGAGCTGTTGTCCGACAGAGAAGTGGTTCTCTCCAGGCGGAGAGTGCCTGGGAGCGTAGGCCGGGCATAGGGGGTGCCCTGGCTCAGGGAAAGGCTCCCCCATCACCCCCGCCCTTCCCTCCCAGCGCTGGCACAGCAAGGGATGTGGCGACTGACGGCCCAGGTGGGCCACCACCCTTAGGGAGTACCACCATGGGTAGGATGCCTGGCGGGTGTGGGGAGTTGCGACGGAGGGTAGGGGGTGGCCCTTCTTTTTGGAGGACCCACGAGCTTTCTGGTGTGTGCCCAGGCTTTGCTCCCGGAGATGCCTTTGGTGCTTTTTAAAAATATTTTGCTGTATGCTCTGGGCTGCTTTTGTCTTCCAGATATGCCCCAGCGAGCTGGGCAGTTGGACTCTGGTTGCAGCCAAACATGGGGCTCTCTCCCGATCTCCGTTTTTGCCACATTTTCGGTTCTCCCCTAGAGAAAGTTGTGAGGCTGCCCTGCAGGGCTTTTTGTTTCCTCCTGGGCCGTTGGCCACTGTGGGCCTGCGAGGTGGGGAGAGGCTTCCCACATTGCCCGGACCCTCCGTTCTCTCCACCAGGCAGAGGAGAAGCTCTGGCTCTTCCTTCCATTTGGCGACACAAGGAAGTTTCCAGCTAAATCTGAAACCCAGGAGTAGGGCTTTTGTTTCCCATTTCCTCTAGAGAATGAGGCAAAAGTGAACGCTTTTCTAGCTACACTGGAGGGGACAAGTCGCCTCCCCAAATACCCCTATTTCTTACCCTGGTCTGCTCCGTGCCAGGAGGGTGAGGGGCAGCGCGCCTGGTGGCATTTGGAGCCAGAATGAGGCGGCCTGCTTGGCCCGGTCCCAGGCTAGCGCTCCCGCTCCTGCTCCCGCTCCCTCTCTGCAGGCAGCAGGAGAAAGGGAAGGAGGAGACGGGGTTACACCTTACCAGAGAGGCGCAGAGGGCCCCGATTCTGGGACAGGGCCCAGCCTGCACCCGGCCCTGAAGGTGTGGGGTGAACCTATGCCACCGGCGCCAGGGCGGCTGGCAGGGCTCGCGTGGGGCCGGCCTTCTGCGAGGCAGGGAGAGCAGGCCAGAGCCAGCCCCAAACCCGCTTTGTCCAAATCAGCCAAGCCTCCGCGCCTAGGCTGCCTTCCTTCTGTTCCGTACCCGGGAGAGGAGATGCCCCCTCCCCTCCCTCTGCCGATGGGTCCTGGGTCCCCATCTCTGCCCCTTGCTCTTTTCTGCAGCCTTCCCCAAAGCCATCTCAGGACCGATGGTGAAGTCGGCGTCTTTAGGCTCCAGCAAAGGCCGGGCTGAATTATAAAAATCCCAGAAATTGGGTTAAGAAACCAGACTCTAATTTGTTGAGGCCTTTGAAATTTCCTGCCTCCTTTTTCCAGCCAGCCTACAGATGAACTGTAGCAAAATGAATCCAATGGACACGGAAGTATCTGGTGATTTCTGTGTAAATTTTGTCACTTATTTGCCCTATGTGTGGTTGCATCAGTGACATGGAGCTATATGGCCAGGGTTTGAAAGAGTAAATCTGGGCCTACAAGAAAAGCAGGAGGTGGGAAAATGGAATTTTTTTTTTTTTTTTTAAACCTGAAGTGATCTCCTAACAGAGGCCCTGGCTTTCAAGATCCAGTTTCTTATATTTCTAGCTGTTTCATTATGGGCAGTTATAGTGACATGGGACAGTCACAAAACATGTGCCAGGCTGGGAGATTAATTTTGTTTTCTCAAAGAATTCTTAATATTATATAGGTGAGTGAGGTGCTTATGTATTTTCATATTTGCCTCCAAATAATGCATAAGGCCTTTGTTTAAAGACCATTTTATGGAATTTGGGAAATGACAGTATTTTACTTTCTCTGTGTAGAAGTAGTCAGTTTTCTTAGCTAGGTTTAAGATTTTTTTTTTGGACCCTGCCCTTGGACCTTTATTTTTCATCTTTTGTTCCTGCTTATTTTTCCCTCTCTGTTCTGCTTTTCCTTCAAGGGAAGGCATCTTTGCCCTTCTCTCTCTTTTCACTTCTGGGCCCAGCTTTGCTCTTATTCCAATTTGGCTTACCCTGTCTGCCTTTCTTTCTTTCTCCCCACTTCTCTTGCTTTTGCCCTGTGGCCTGCTCGTCTGTCTTTCTTTCAGCAATGTCCAAAACCGGCACCAGTATTTTAAAAAATATTCCAGTGAAAACCATTGCTGTTTTAATAAAAATCCTCTGTACTCGACAATAAAAGAGAAAGGCCTTGCTCTCACAAAGGCACACAAATTCCTTTCCACAAACCAAGCGCCCTTGCAGATTTTACGAGTCTTATTTCCGGCTTCTAGAATTTTCTTTTAAATGGGGGAAATACCTTTTCCCTATTTTCCCCTGCGTTTTTCCCCCTTTTGTTTCACTTAAATTTCCTTTTTTTTTCTCACTCTTTTCAGCATCCCTAGCGTCCTTTCCCTGTGACTGCTTTTTCTCTGGCTCCCCTTTTTCTGCTTCCTCTGGGGCCCGGCTCCCTCTAGCCCCTGAATCCTTGCATTGCTGGTGTCTTCAGGCTGGGGAGCCCGAGTCGGCCGAGGGTTTCTTTTTTGAAGCTTGGCTCTGGTTTGCCTGTGCAGGGCAGGAAGGGAGAAGGGAAAGAGGCTGGGGCGGCTGACAACGGAGACAGGTAATCTTCCCACTGGAGCCCTGACTCCCTTCTTAACAAAAGGGGGACAGTCCCTTTTGTCTGGGGCTCCCGAGGGCGTGTCCTAGCCTACCGGCTGCCACCGGTGGAATGTAGGTGGAGGAAGCCTTGGGGGCAGAGAGTGCTTGAAGGGTTTTTAATGGAACTTGAGCAGTCTTACAAGGAGAGAGAAACAGAGACAACGAGAGGAAAAGAGAGAGACACCTCCGTTCCCCACTCCTTCCCCAAGCAATGGGAAGACCCTAGCGGGTCTCCCCTTCCCCACCCAAGCTGGCACCCCTGTGGGGACAGGGAGAGGGGAGAGTGCTACTTGGCTACTTGGTACCTGGGAATCCACTCTGCTCACCTTCCAGGTTATGGCACTGGCTGGAGGAGGACAATGAGCAATTGTTCTCCCTTCCTGTTCTCCCCCTGGGAAGGGTCCTCCTGTCCAGCAAGTGTTAAGGGGGCACATGGGTGTCTGTGTGGGTCCCCAAGGTTCCAGGGAGTCCCTCTCCTAACTACCCCTGCTCCCATCCTTTGGCCTACCCCACTCGACCTTTTGACCTCTCCCTTCCTCCAGAAGTCAATCCTGGGCCTTCTCCTGCTTCCCTAACCTAACCACTTGCATCCTTCCAACTTTCTGCTCCTGTCTCTGGGGCTGTCGTCCCTCCTCCCTCTCCCTACCTAGGTGAACAACCAGATTATTCAGAATCAACCCATTCCTGGTCTAACCTTTAGAAAAGGGGAGACATGCTGGGATTTTCCAGGAGGCCAATGTGGGCCATTTTCCATTTTGTTTCTAATATTTAGTGTAAATCAAGATTCTAGAAAAATACCCAGGTACAAAATATAAACTCACAAGTAGATTTTATGGGCTTATCTTTTTTCTTTTTAAAATTTTTCAACAGTTTTATTAAGATATAGTCACATATTACACAATCCATCCAAAGTATACAATAAGTGGTTCATAATATCATCACATGCTTGTACATTTATCACTACAATCAATTTTAGAACATTTTTATTACTAAAGAAAAGGAAAAGCCCATACCCCTTATCCATTTATAGTCTTATTTTGACTTTGTAAGATAAGATAGCTTCCTTGGCTGGAGAGTTAGGGTTGGAGGTCTGGGGTCACGAAGCTAACACCTTTGGCTCCTTGGACATCGTTTATTGAGTCCTAAGAGCCCTGTCTGTCACTGCACCTGCCTCCTGCCCTTTCTCCTCTCATCAGACCCCTCTGAGTCAGCTGTGAGCCAGCCTCAGACCTGCCATTTAAGGGGCACAGACCGGGAACCCAGGTACCTTTTCCCATGTTCAGGGTCCAGTGGCAGTCCAGGTTGGATGGGAGCATGGGGCTCCCCTGTGGGGGGCAGCTTCCTGTGACTGAGTTCCCCCAGGCCCCATTCGTTCTCCTGGCTGGAGCTCGTTCCTTTCCGTGTGGTTGGCTCTCTTTGGGTTAGTTTTATTTTATGCCTTCGCAGCTACCTCGCATGGTACAGTTGGGGCCCTTCTGTTTGAATTGATTTTGGGGGTGGGGGTGGGAACCAGCCATGGGTCACGTGGGGAGGGCCTGGTCGGAGGCCGTAGAGCTGGCGGGGCGGGACGGGGTGAACTCGCCAGCTCTGCGGCCGTCTCACCACTCCCTGCCCCCCTCCCTCCGGGACTGGCCGCTGCGTCTGGGGCTGCGTGGAGCACTCGGCAGCGCAAGGCGCGCTGTGACAGGAGGCTATTTTAATACAACTGTCGCAGTTCTGCGAGCGAGCTGCCTCGCGTTGGCATCACCGCTGATGGAGCGTGCGTGGCTGGGTGTGGGCCCGGGGGTGTGGGGAGAGCTGGGGGTTGGGGAGCTCGCCTGATTGGGTGGAGGGGGGGAGGAATACGAAGGTACCGTCCTCCCCGGGGCGCGCGAGGAGTCCCCTGCCCTGGAAGTGCCGCCTGCACAGACACTTTTGCGCTCGCTCTTTCTTCTCTTTCTATTCATAGCACCGCAGCTCAGCTCGCGTGCATGGACGGGCAGGAAAACTTCCACTCACCCCTATGGGCTCCATAAAAGAGAGAAAGAGAGTGGAAAAAAATAGAACCAGAAAAAGGGAGCGTGCGGGGGCCTGGGAGAAAGACTGAAACCAAAACACCGAGAGAAGGCGCAGCTGCTTTCTCCAAGGCCTTCTGGGGCGCACAAGCCCGCCCGCCCGAGTCGCTCCTTTATTTATTTATCTTTCTGGCAAAAAAAAAAATCCACGTTTTCCTTCATCTTCCCCCTCCCCCCCTCCTCCCTCCTCCTTCCTACCCCCCCCCCCCACCAAATTTGCTGGGTGGCCGCTGCCAAATGGACCAGAGTGGGAGCCTGGAATGAAAAATTCATAACTGCTGGACTTTGCTTGTTCATTAGACGTGAACTTGTCGATTGGGCAAATTGTTTTTGGTCTCCAACCGCCGGGGGCTCTCCCCACCCTCTCCGGCTCGCCTGGTCCCTCCTCCCCTTGGACGCAGCCATTGGCTGCCCATGGATGTCTCTTTGCCAAATAGGTGGATCCTTCTCCCCCTCCCTCTCTCTCCCTCTCCCTTCCTCCCCC
>PVIY010061799.1:0-11105 GCA_004026745.1 Myrmecophaga tridactyla | reverse complement strand
TCTATTTGGAGTTTGTTGAGCTTCTTTGACTTGTATATTTATGTCCTTTATGAGGGTTGGGAAGTTTTCTCCCATTATATCCTCCACTACTTTTCCTAGACCTTTACTCTTCTTTTCTCCTTCTGGGACACCAATGATTCTTATATTTGTGCACTTTGTTTTGTCCATCATTTCCCTGAGATCCAATTCAAATTTTTCCATCTTTTTTGCCATTTGCTGTTTTGAGTCTTCGAAGTCAGTTGTCCTGTCCTCTAGTTCACTTATTCTTTCTTCTACCTCTTCAAATCTACTGTTGTGTGTCTCTGGCATGTTTTTTGTTTGGTCTACAACATCTTTAGTCTCTGCAATATCTGCTATTTTTCTATTTATTTTTTTCGAATTCCTCTTTATGCTCTTCTAGTGTCTTCTTGAGCTCCTTTATGTCATTAGCCATCCCACTTATTTTATTTAATAGAGTTATATGAACATCTGTGTTTCCTCTGGAGTTTTAATTTGGTCATTAGGCTGGACTACATCTGTCTGTATCATGATATGCTTAGTGATCTTCTGTTGCTTTTGCAGCATTTAAGTACCTTGGTTGGTTTACTTTGTAAGTTGATATCCTTCAGTCGTCTAAAGCCTTGTGTTTGTGGGATGGATGTGAGCAGGATGCAGGGCATGGCATGGGGCACAACAGTGTGGTGATGTGTTGCACGCAGGTTGGGAAGTTACGCTGGTGCGTGTGAGTGTGGGCACCCAGCAGCGGGTGAGGATGTGGCTGTGGAGGTGCACAGGGCTGGGGTGCAAGGCCCTAGTGTGCCTGCGCGGGCTGGGGGCAGATGTGGCCCTGCTGTGCAGGTCAGCGCTTTCCAGGACTTGGGGGAGGGACTGGGGGTTGTGCCCATGTGTGGAGCTGGGAGTGCTGGAAACTGGAAACTGATGTACGCATGCGCAGAGCTCACAGAGTCGGGCTGGGGCTGTGCAGCTGTGTGTGGGCTGGGGGTGTAGGTGTAGCCTGGGTATGGCGATAAGTGCCAGCAGCCTTTCTGTGCTGGCCACTGTCTGCAGGGGGCAGGGGCTGGGAGGTAGGGCTTGGGAAGGGTCGGGCGAGACTGCGCCTGCGCAGGAGAGGTGGGTTGGGCTGTGGGTTGTGGGGCAGGTAGGAAAGAGGGGTTGGCAGGGTGGGGACACTTGGAGCACGGGGAGCGGGGTGAGTGACAGGGTTCAGGTGTGTGGGGTGTGGGTTCAGGTGTGTAGGACATTCAAGGAACACTGCTAGCCTTACTTCCTGGGCCCCGTCTCCCTGCCCGCGTGCTCCTGAGGGCTCCCGGCTTCCACGTTAGGCTGTTTGCATCAGCCGGAGGGTCTCGGGTTCTCTGCTTCTCAGTTCCTCAGCTTTTGCAACCTGGGCCGCCCTATGTGGTGCAGAAGGCCCTCCCAGGTCACTTACCCCCTGGAATTGCCCTCTCAGTTGCCCTCCCGTCCCAGCTCTAGCTATTCCTTGGAGCAGGTTGAACTCGAACCATCTTATTCTGTCATCCTCCCGGAACTCCCGAATGCTTCCATTTACAGTGAACAATTAGATGAGCTTTGGCCATTGTACATCCTGTCAAACAATCATCATAGTTAAGATACGGAATATTTCCATCATCCCTGAAAATTTCCTTCTACTCCTTTCCCTCTCTCTGTCCCTGACCTCAGGCAACTACTGATGATTTTTTTTTTTTTATCACTGTGGACTTAGTTCGAATTTTGGAGAATTTTATATAAATGGTATTGGGCAGATGAACTCTTTTGTGTCTGGATTCCATCGTTCAACATAGTGATTTAAGGTACATGTCTGTTTTGTTGCCGCATGTATCAGTTGACCATCCTCCCCATCCCTGTCCCATCACTTCCTTTTTTTGCTAAGTGGTAGTCTATTGTATGGATATACAACAGTCTGTTTATCTAATGACATGTTCTTTAATATTTAGATTGTTTCCAGTTTTAGGTTATTAAGAATAAAGTTGCTGTGAATATTTGCATACAAGTCTTTGGATTTTTGTTTCCATTTCTTTTGGGTGAATACCTAGGAGTGGATGGCTGGATCCTATGGTACAGGCATGTCTAATTTTTTTATGAGACTGCCAAACATTTTTTCAAAGGGGTTGTGCCATATTGCATGCCTACCAGCAGTTTTATGTGAGTTCCATTTGCCCCACAGCCTTGCCAACATTTGACATTTTTAGTATAGATCACATTTTTCTTAAAGTGTGAATTCATATAAGTTAATTATTGCAATAATACACATGTATTACAAATAATCCTGGAGAAATTTTGTTTTTTAGTGGCTGAAGAAGTTTTTGACATCTCCCTTCCTTTTTTAGTCTCTTATGCCATATTATATCAGACACTAGGAAAGAGACTTCATATTCTTCAGGTTCTGAAGGGGGCTGTTGGAGCTAACTGTGTAGCAAAAGCCATCTCTGCTAGTATTCTAATAGAAACACTGTTATTTCTTAAATATGTATATTACAGCTGGGGTGTGGGGTAGCTGATGGCTGGGGCATAAAGGAGGTAGAAAAAAGTGATTAAAAATTGTATATAGAAGTGGGAGACTAGTTTGGAAAATGGCGATGCACACAATAGCTCTAAGGATCTATGATCACATTACTCTCCTCAAACAGTAGCTCCACCCACAGACTTCAAAGGCTGAGCAGCCAAATTGGGCCACAGCACGTCTTCCAACCTCTAGGATGCTTTCCTCAGTTTTCCGTTCTCCACCATTACCCTGGCTATGTTAACACAACCTCCTGGGAGGTTGGCAGTAGCTAATTCTCTAGTTTATTCTGTGGGCACTATGTCATTCATCATTGCCTTTACTATTCAATTATTGACAGAATGAACAAAGTGACTGGAGTGAGGTAAAGGCAGAAAGTCCTGGGTGAGTAAGAAGACGTGGGTGGGGTGGTCACTGAAGTACCGTCTGGCAATAGCGAGACCACTGGGAAGCCTTGAGTGCAGTGTCAGCTCACCCAGATGTGATAGTGTTCAAAAATGTGTGGGGCTCCAGTGCAAGGTGAATGTGTGAAAGTGAAGAGAGAAAGGAGGAGAAAGGAAAAGGGAGAGAAAGAAAACAGAAGGAAACCTTTTTTTTTTTTTGACATGGGCAGGACCAGGAATTGAACCCAGATCTCCAACATGGCAGGCAAGAACTCTGCCACTGAGCCACCATGGCCCGCCCAGAAGGAAACATTTTAACAGCAAGGAAAGGAACCTTAAAAAACATGCAAAAGCTTCCTGTTTTGACAGTTAAAATTCTCACTTTGGACCTCTGCAAACTATTGCAATGGCATTTTTGGTGGGAAGTACCGGCACCTGCTGTACTTCGATGTGTCACCCCAGTCATTGGGTCCTTACCTAAATCACGGCTTGTGCTGGAGGGAGGCTGTGAGGAGGGGACAATGAGCCCTGGGAGGGGATCAGAAACCTGGCTCAGCTGTCTACCAGGCTTCTCTGGGCCTCCCTTTCCCCATCTGTAATGCAGCAGAGAGAACACACTTGTCAAAGGGCTCTTGTGAAGATCAAAATGAGATAATATGAAAGTAGGCACTCAATAAGTCCGGCTTGTTCCTAAGATTTTAACATTTTTTAGATTTGAAACATTGTTTATGAGAGTTCTTAACAATCTTAGAATTCTCATATGTTTTATGGGCATAGGGGAACATAGGATTAAAAACTCTTCTTCTGGGAGACTTTTCCTTTGTTGTTTTGATTATTAGACCTTGAAACCCATAGACAGGCAGTACCTGAAGCAGAAAGAACCTGGCTCCCAACATTGAATTCTTTCCACTCAGTTACAAAAGCTTAGCATATTTTAGTCCTCCTCATTGCAGATTTCCTACTATCTAGTCTTGCAGGATTTTACCAAACTTGTCTTTCCCTCTTGAGGATTTGCCACACTTTCTCAAGCAAACAGTATAATGAGTTTCGTTAACAAGATGCCTGTTGTTTCCATGCCTACAAGTCCTGTTTTCCAAACTGGCTGTCTCAAGCTGGCAAGAGTGAACTGACTTGACTCCAGAAATATTTTAAACTTCCTGAAAGAGAGCCCACAGGGTTCTTTGTTAAGGTCAAAGCTCATGGTTTCTTGACAAATGGGACGATTTTCTGTAATTCTCAATCTAAATCGTAGCCTCCAGTGGTGGCTGTTCTGCAGCTGTCAACAAAAAGCCCTGTCTTCCCACGGTTCCTCCTTCCCTGGATCCTGTGTGAGCTTTGATCTTCAGCTATTTTTCTGATGATTTTGGTTTCTGGAACCTTTACCTGTTCTGATTGAACGTGTAATTTTTAACTTGCCTCGGCAATAGCTGCCCGTGGCGTCTGTCCCTGAAGACTAAAATTAGCAAGACGGAGCCTAGAGCCTTCTTCAAGGAAATAAAATCAAATAATGTAACTGGATTTTTCTTGGTTATCTTGCAGATATCCATGGGACCAGACGTCTACAAATGGTGATGAGATCATTTCTAGTCGCCTCTTAATCTGTTGGCAGCTGGCTTCTGAGAGTTCTCGAGAGTTTTTCCTTTTTTTTCCACCAAGTCCAAGACAGCCTGCAGTTTTCAAACTTTACATATTGGATTGTCATCTTGACTTTCACAAGTAACTTTGTAAAGTTTATTTTCCTTATTTCAGGACTTTTTTTTTTTTAATTTTGATTTTGCTTTTTCACAGTGGTTGCTAAGAAAGAATCTTCTCTGTTTATAAGCCCCTAATAAATAGTGACAGCTGAAAGACAAATATGGTGTTGTGTTTGTAAGAGGAAGATGGAAGGAGGCCAGCAATTAGCAGCCTCCGAGCACAAACACTCACAATGAGGCCTTTGAGAGCCTTGGCTGGCATTACTCGTCTACAGATTTATTTAAATAATTAAAAAAGAGGTGCATGTCTCATGCCTTCAATGACAAATTTATTTCCAGAAATCAGCCAGGGTTGTATAACTTGAGAGGACTGTAAAGTGACATGATCTTTTTTTGGATCTCAAAAAAAAAAAAATAAAAAAGCTTTTGCTTAACAGGAGCCAAATCTTCCCAGCGTTTGTATCCATTTTCAGAGCAGGATTCTTTGACTTGGGGATTAGAGGCTGGAGTGTCACAAACCAATAAAGGGAAGCTGGAGTGGGGGTGGGGTGGACAGTGGGGGTTAGGTTCATTCATATCCACCTTTCCTGCCCCTTTGCTTAGCAACTATAACTATAACCTGACCTGGCATTCTTGCTCTGGGGCGAGATGGTGGGACTGGTCTGGAGGTTAGGAAAGCGTTATGCAAAGATTAGAGCTAACAAAGGTGTCTTTCTATCAGACACCGTAGAGAAGTGTGCATTTGGGCTTTTCATTTCATAATCACTGTGCAAAAGAAAAGGGTACCTTGACCAAATGGAAGTCCCCGAAATGTTGGAAAGGAGGCCTCAGGGAGATGGGATCTGGTTCTCAGTCAGAGGCAACAGCATAATACCAGAACAGCCATGAGCAATGTGAAATCACCTACACAGCCGAGTAGGCACTGGGCATCTTCCCAGCCCTCTTTACAGATATGTCCACTCATTTCATCCTCACCACACCCCAAGGAGGTGGGTACTGCTGTTAACCTAACTTACAAGGAAACAAGAGGGATCAATAACTTGTCCAAACTCTACCGTAAATGGTGGAGCTGGGTTTGAATCCAGGTGAATCTGGTTCAGGGCAGGTGCTCATAACAACTGCTGGGCACTGCCTCTGTTTGGACCCGGAAAGCTCTTAAAGCCCGAACTTTTGGTTTTCATCTTTTAGTTTTATCGAAGGCATCTGTTGTTCAGGGAATACTTTGAAAAAAAAAATTGCCTTGCACTGACTTAGTAAAAGAGAATGCCTTGCCTGTCTGTCTTTTTGTCCCTGATGCTTGCCCTAAAGAGAACATTGGTTCTTCGTGTGTAGAATCCTGAAATGTCTATGGAGGAAACATACAGATGTGAAAAGAGTATTGAAAGATTTAATATTTTCAACTCAGCACACAGTACAGATTTTGAACTCCTTCATTGAGTGCTGCTACTCCATGTTTTTTTTTCTTTAAGCCTGAAGTGCCCAGGTTGGTTATTTAGTTTGGGGTCTAAGGTATGTCAGAAACCATCCTCATTCATCAATGAAGAAATGCGTGAGTTTCTATTGGACAGCTCTTAATAGAAAACTGGCTACACAGGGCTTGTCATTGCCATCATGATGAAATTCAAACTCCTAATGTGCCAAGGCCCCTACTTGTCTTCTCATCTTTCCAGCAGGTGATTCTGTAAATGTGGCTCTCCCTACCCTTCCTTCCTTACCTTCTCCTAGAAACCTCTGGGGTAATTCTTCTCTTTTGCTGATTCTGACCATGACACTTTTTTTTTTTTTAAATTTGCATATGGGCAGGAGGCACCAGGGATCGAACTCCAGACCTCCAGCACGGCAGGTCGGAGCTCTGCCTGCTGAGCCACAGCAGCCGCCCTGACCATGACACTTTTATACTTTAAAAACTTGTTTAGAAACAAGCTTGGGTAGCAAAACACTGGGAAAAACACAAATTGCCATAAGCAGGAGGCTGCTGAAAACTCTTCAGGGCTGAGTGGAGACTTACTTGTCATTTTGCACCCACCTATACCATCTGATTGTTTTATAAAATATTAATATTATTATTTTCAAAGAGAAATCAAATTGATGAGAAATAACGAATCTTCAGTTAATTTTTATATTGATAGAACATCTCATTTAGGAGGCAAGGACTTGAGGCCAAACTTGGGAAGCCCCTCAGCTGGGTAGGGAGAAAGAGGTGGGATTCGTAAGGTATGGAAGACGATACGTGTACAGGGGAGTATAATACAAGGTGAGAAACGCTCCTTGAGGAGCAAGATTAACTTGCTATGGGAGCACAGAGGAAGCAATGGGGGTGGGGTGGGGAGGGAAGGAGTGAGAGCACTGAAGAAGTACTTAGAGAGGAGATATTTTAGCTGAAATTTGAAGAGGTCATTCACTCATTCCAAAAATATTGTTGAATGTTTACTATATGCTGAACACTAAAACAGGTGCAGGGTACACAGAGGTGAAAAGAACAGGTCGGGGGCCACCCTCAGAGCAGACACAGAGGTGCTGGGAGGATCATGAGCTGGCAAGGCCTGGGGTTGGCAAGTGTAGGCAGCGACCCCAATGGCTCAGGTGTCAGCAGTCACAGAAGCCATCATCCTCCAAGAGGCCAGCTGGGACCCGCTGTACCTGCGGGCACTAATCCAGAGAACACAGCCTCGTCCCGCCGGGAAGGACAGCTCAGCCTCCTCCACTGCCAGGAGGGCTCGAGTGTTTGCCCTGAACCCAGATCAGCTTGTATAGGGGGAAGTAAGGGGAGAAACAAATCTACTAAGGAGCATACTTTAAGTTTCATGACTACTTACCAAAATTAAATAGTCTTAAACTGGTGGACTCAGATATTATTGATTGGTAAGTTTGAGCGAAAGTAAGTTTTTACCACCACCCAGAATTGCAGTTAAGTGCATAGCATGTTATGTGATTCTGTTTGTATGAAATATCCATAATAGGCAAATCCATAGAGACAGAAAGTAGCGGTTGCCACGGGTTGGGGGGAAGGGGGCATTGGAAGCGACTGCTAATGGGTACAGGATTGCTTTTTTTGACAGATGAAAATGTTCTGGAATTGGTCAGTGGTGATAGTTGTACTACTTTGGAATACACTAAAATCTGCTGAATTGTATACTTAAAAAGATTGAATCTTACAATATGTGGATTCTATCTCAATTTTAAAAAGACAATAGGATTAAATAGGTTAAAAGAAATAGGGAAGCTAAAATTTCTTCCCATGTCTGAGTTCCGGTATGAATAAAGTCCACTCTATGTGGTAACTATTAATTACATTTTGTTAATTAAATCCAATTATCCTGATCTTATACCATTTGGATAACTATGTATACATAATAGTTTAGGTTATTTCTACTAAAATAATAAACTTTAGAAAGAGTTTAGTTGGTAATCAGAATTTAGCTGAACTACCACTTAGAAGCAAAAAGCACTTAGATGTTCCCACAATTAAAAAAAAAGAGAAGAGCAACAATGAGACAACATGCAATACATGATCCTAGATGGGACATAACCAGGGAGGAGAAAAGGCTCAAAGGGACATTATTGGGTCGTTATTGGGACATATGAAAAAAGTTTATATCAATGCTAAATTTCTTGAACTTGATAACTGCATGGAAGGTGGTTACATAACTGAATATTGTTATTCTTAGGAAATGTGCACGGCAGTATTAAATATTCAAGGAGCAGGATGCATACAACCTACACTAAAGTGCTCAGAAAATGGATTGATGACTAGAAAGATAAAGATATAGATAGACAGATGATGCTTTAGTTTGCTAAGGCTGTGGAATGCAATACACCGGAGATGGACCAACTTTTATGAAGGGGATTTATTTAGTTACATATTTACAGCTCCTTGGAGAAAAGGCAGCTGGCTTTCTCTGTCACATGGGAAGGTATACGGATTCTAGGTTCAAATGGCCTTCTCTGGGATGAGTCCTTTCTGCATCTCCAAACATCTAGGCCTGTGTTAGCTCTGAGCTCTAAGGTGAGTGTGCTGAGCTGTTCCTTTCTCTTCTGACTTCTCCTTTTAAGTCTCACTCATTGCCAAAGACACTCCCCTTAGTCAGTAATTGACCATAGATGAAATTCACATGCTGATGATTTAAGTCCACAGCAACACAACAACTGGGCACCATCACCTGACCAAGTTGACACCTGAACCTAACAGATGGAAGGATAGGTAGATAGATAGCTAGACAGATAGACAGACAGACAGATACATAGATAGATGTATAGATAAAATTTTATGGCAAATTTGGCAAAATGTTAAAATTGTTGGATCTGGTTATCTGCTGGGAGAGTTCTCTGTATGAGGTTGATATTATTTTTATAACTTTCCTGTACATTTGAAAGTCTTCCAAAAAAAAATAAGACCAAGTATTTTGTAAAGTATTCAGAAAAGTATGCAAAAATAACTAAAGCAATCCACAAGGCATATACTAAATGTGAGAGGCAATCTTACCTTTATCTCCTGACACAGGTAAATTCAAATACTTTCATAAGCCAGTGTTGTTTTAGCTTCTGCGTTCTTCCATCCTTTGCAAATAAGCAATGGTAAAATTTGTTCATTAAATGGGAGTACTTGTCAAAAACACATGCATCTAATGGCAAATTTTTGCCATTAAATATAGTTCAGAAAAAAACTAGTGAATTAAAAAAATTTCCTTCTTGACTTTTGGGTCCAATTATATTGTTACAACAGAAAACTTGTTGTGGAAAGTTGCTGTTGTTCCATTTAAGAGTGAGAGAGAAAGTGGGTTATTCTTGTACTCTTTTTATCATTTCTGCAATTATCCAGGCTTGAGGCCTCGCAGTCACCACTGATACTACCATTTCCTTAAATCCCTGCCTAACCAGTGGCCAAGTCTTGCTTGTTTTTATTTTATTTTATTTCTTTTTTCTTTTTGGCATGGGCCAGCACCGGGAACTGAACCCAAGTCTCTGGCATGGCAGGTGAGAATTCTGCCACTGAGTTGTTTTTATTTTTTATAATGTCTCTTACATATATTCCCAGTGCTGCTGCTCTAATTCAGACTCGCATTTCCCCCTGGGGACCACGCTCATTGCTGGCTTCTCCACGGCCATCTGGCGTGCTCGTCCTAAAGCTCTGTGCTGCCCAGGGCACTCCCCACACACTCGCTCACCAAGTCTGACTCTGGTGAAATAATTTTCTTCCTTGCCTCTGTTTATTTTCCTTACAAAGCCATATCACCTCCAATATTTCTTTCTTTTCCCAATTCAGTCATCTCACCAGATGAGTGATTTTGCCACTTATAAATGCCTTTGTGGAAGAATTATTCTTTTTTTGGTGCTCCTTGACCATTTGCCATTCATATTTTCTGTAGATCCCTGTTTAGCTGCTTGAAGTCCTTTCTGGAATAAGGTGGCTCAAAAGTGATCCATGTTCATGTACTTTGGTGGCTGGATTATCTTGGTTTTCCTCAACTTTTATGCCCATGGACCATAATAGTCTCTCTCTGTCTCTGAGTTGACTTGAGTACTAGAGAATCATTACATATTATAAGTAAAATACCAAAGACATTTTCATTCTTATTTCTCTAATATTCTCTATATTTTGGACTGACTTTTCTTAATTTCCTTCATTCAGCTTCAGAATGCTCTAAGTCTCAGTTCAAAGCATTCAGGCCTGGTGCCTTCTTGTTCTCTACAGTCATATAACTTACTTGAATCTTAAAAAATACAACAATAATGGAGATCAAATATTAAAATACTTTTTTTTTTTTTGCTTTTCTGAGTTAAAAGCCTTTGCCTCATCTGCTCTCAACTTCCATTTGGATATTTTTTTCTGAAGAAATGCTGGGAAAATAGTCAAGGCAATATAGTCTGTTCTGTCATTCAAAAATAGAGTGATGCAAGCTACTGTCTTGTAGAAAGATTTCTGCTGCCCTTTATCCAATTAATAACTCATCATAAAGAGCTCAGTTAAGAGAGTTTTTCCATAATGTAGAGAAGCGACCCATGAATCCTTCACTGGAGGAGAGAGGGAAAAAGTTGGGATATAGAGGAAGTAAAAGAAACGTATGGGCATCTTTAGGTTTTAGGAGATGGTGGAAAGACGGAGAAGGAGAGAAAGAATGGAGAGACTGAAGCGTCTCTCGATTTCCCATTTGGAGGTGTGTGCTAGAAGATGAGTGAATTTCAAGAACAATCTGGACCTCGACTGGCCAAAGTATGCTGAACACAGTGGTGTGATCAGGCAGAAAGCGTATTTTTTGGTATTGAGCATTTCCAGGCTGTCCTTGTATCCCATATGCTGGGGATGCAGAGTTGAAGGATGGAGTCTCTCCAGAGGTGCCCATGATGGTAAAGTGAACTCAGAGCATAGCTGGGTGCTCTGCCAGGCTAGGAGGCTGCAGGAAGGGAATGGGCTCATGTTCAGGAGACTGCAGGCTCACAAGCTAAGGTGAGACCTAGAAGTGATAATCCCGACAAAACCAAGGGAGATGAGATTTCCAATTACACCAT
>PVIY010061798.1:0-11099 GCA_004026745.1 Myrmecophaga tridactyla | reverse complement strand
ATACAGCATACAAAAAAAAAAAAAGAAGAAGGAGAAGAGGAAAACCCATACCATCGCCAAGGGCTCTGCCCCAGTGAAAAGAGTGGGTTGAGGGGCAGGGAGGTGAGCTGTGACATTTTACAATTCCTTAGTCATTCCATTGGCCATGGGACTATTTTAACCAACAAGGCCACTGAGGATGCCTTTGTTTGACCAATCACATCTTGTCAACTTGTAGTGCCTCCAACCCCAATTCCTCAATAAGAGGGAAAATCCCCATTTGTTTTACAAAAAGGAAATAAAGTCAAGGAAAGTCAACAAGAACCACCATCTCTCAGAGTGGCAGTAGCTTTTATTCTTTTACTAGAACCTTAACTATGTGCCAAGAGATTTAATAAACAATATCCTAATATTTTAAAAATCCCATAATGTAAGTTTTATCATCCTTATAGTTTATAAAAGGAAGCTGAGGCTTATAAAGAGTAAGTTCTTTACCCAAAGCACATCACTTGTACATGACAGGGCTGAGATTTAATTTTAATTCTATTTGATATTAAAGGCCCTGCTCTTGTACCATATCCTATGCCCCTGGGAGGCAGTATCTTGGGCAGGAAGGGCAGCCTATGATTGCAAAATCAAGTGAAAGTTCTTGGCCCACAAGGAGATCATGTGTAGCGTGTAGCTACATTCATTGATTCAATCTATAAATATCTGTTGAGCTCCTGTTATGGTCTAGGTCATCTGGTGGACGATGAGAATATAGAATAGCACCCATTCCTCGTTCTTATGGAGTCAAATATAATTGAGGAGATATATTAGTAGACAGAGGACAAATGAATGAATAAATGAGTGAACAAACAAGTACATAGGCAAACGGACACACAGTCAACAATCAGTGTTTCAAACACCACAATGGAGTGATGTATATAATACAGAGTATAATGGGATCACAAGGTAAGTGATGACTACTAAAAGGAAAGAAGCATTTTGGCAATGGAACAGTATGTGCAAAGGCATGATGTGGTCCAGCAATGGCAAGCAGTTCAGCATGGCTGTAGCTTTGGCTTACTGAGGAGGTAGAAAAAGGAAGCAAAGAACAAACCATGGAGGAATTGGGTCTTTTTCCTGTACTCCAACTCACTGAGCTGACCACTGATAGTGGAATCAAAGAATCCCTGGAGAACAAACTATGCCTGAGAATTTATAAGCTTTGGAGAATCCTATGAGTAATTCAAGACTGGTCACACTCTGGGCTTGAGACCATCCTGAGAAATCACAAAGAAACTGGAAAAAAAGCCAACAGGACTGAAGTCAATTGGAACAAATCCATATATACCCCTCACATAAGGGTGGGGGAATGCAGGGAACAAAAGGCAGAAGCTCTTTTTACAGAAGCATCTAAGAGCTCATGTTTCCCAACTCCAGAAAGCTAATTCCATGTGAATTTCAAAATTGAAATCTTTGACAAGAGGGATACATATACACAGACATGTACGTGTATACACACAGAAAGATAAAAGGGTCTGCACAAACTATAAAACTGCTAGAAGAAAACATTAGGAAACATCTTTAAGACTTTGTGTTAGGCAATGGTTTCTTGGACTTTATACCAAAAGCACAAGCAACAAAAGAAAAACTAGATAAATGGGATTCATCAAAACTAAAAACTTTTGTACATAAAGGACTTTATCAAAAAAGTGAAAAAGCAACCCACAGAATGGAAGAAAATATTTGGAAACCACATACTGATAAGAGATTAATATTTAGAATATACAAAGAAATCCCACCACTCACCAATAAAAAAGATAAAACAATTCCATTAAAAATGGGCAAAACAAAAGGAGGAAACAACCCAAATGTCCATCAACTGATTAATGGATAAACAAAATGTGGCATATATATACATATAAAGTTGGAATATTATCCAGCAGTAAGAAGGAATGAAGTGCTGAAGCAAGTAACAACAAGGATGAACCTTGAGGACATTATGTTGAGTTACATAAGTCAGACACAAAAAGACAATTATTTTATGATCTCATTAATATGAACTAATTATAATCTATATAGACATAGAATCTAGAATATAGGTTACCAGGAGGTAGAATGAGGTTAGAGAATGGGGAGCAGCTACTTAAGATGAGCAGAATTTTTAACTAGGTTGAATTTAAATGTATGGAAAGGGATACAGGTGATGGTACCACATTATTGTGGGACTAATTAACAATGCTGAATGGTTTGTGAATGTGGTTGATAGGGGAAGTTTACAGTCATATATGTCACCAGAAGGAAAGCCAGACGTTAAAGCATGGGACTGCATGGGATTGTGGTAGACAATGACTGTGATTAACTGTGCAAATATAAAAAATTTCTTCCATGAACTAGAGCACATATGCCAAACTACTATTAGAAGGAGTTAATAGTAGATGGATAGGGTGCATGGGTGGTTCAGTGGTAGAATACTTGCCTTCCATGCAGGAGACATGGATTCGATTTTCGGACCATGCACCCAAAATACATATATATATATATTAGAGCGGTATTTGGGAAAAAATATACTTATTGCAAACTACAGATTATAGTTAACAGTAATATCTTAATATTCTTTCATCAACAGTAACAAATACACCACACCAATGCTAGTGGTCAATGATGGGGGAGGATAATGGATATAGGATGTTTTGTTTTCTTTCTTTTTTCGGGGGGGAGGTAATGAAAACATTCTAAAATTGATTGGGGTGATGAATGCACAAATATGTGATGATATTGTGAGCCACTGATGGTATACTTTGGATGAACTGTATGGAGCACAAATATATCTCAACAAAATAGCATTTTTAAAAATAAGCAAGACTCGAATAGACATTTCTCCAAAGAAGATATACAAATGGCCAATAAGCATATGAAAACATGCTCAACATCACTAGCCATCAGGGAAATGCATGTCAAAACCAAAATGAGACACCATTTCACAACCACTAGAATGGCTATTTTTAAAAAAATGTAATATAACAAGCACTGGTGAGAATGTGTAGAAATAGGACCTCTAGTACATTGTTTATGAGAATGTAAAATGGTACAGCTACTGTGGAAAACAGTCTGGTGATTCCTCAGAAAGTTAGGTATTGACCAAGCAATCCCACTTCTAAATATATACCCAAAAGAATTGAAAGCAGTGACTCGAACAGATATTTGCACACAAATATTCACAGGGGCATTATTCACAACTGCCAAAAGGTGGAAGCAACCCAAGTGTGTCCATCAACTGATGAATGGATTTAAAAAATGTGGTATAGACACACAATGGAATATTATTCACCCATAAAAAGGAATGAAGTTCTGATACCTGCAACAACATGGATTAACCTAGTTAATCATGTTGAATAAAATAAGCCAGACAACAAAAGGACAAATATGGTATGACCTTATTTATATAAATAATTAGAATATGCAAATCCATAGGGTCAGGAACTAGAATACAGGTTACCAGGGGGCAGGGTGGTGGTGGGGAATGGGGAGTTAACACCTAATTAGGAGAGTTTTCTGTGTGGGGTTTTAGAAAAGCTTTGGTAATGGCTGATGGTAATGATAGTACAACATTGTGAATGTAATCATCACCCCTGAATTGTACATGGGTAAGTGGTTAAAATGGGAAATTTATGTGATATATGTTACCAGAATAAAAATTTTTAAAAACCATAAAACTGTACAACATAGAGTGAACCCTAACGTAAACAATGGACTATAGTTAATAGTATAATATTATTGTATAAAAATGGTATAAATATAAATATAGTATAAAATATTGTCTCATTAATTGCAACAAAGGTACCATACTAATACCAAATGTTAATAATAGGAAAATTGTGTGTGTATGTATGTATGAGGGTGGGGTACATAGGAACTCTACGTTCTGCATGATATTTCTGTAAACCTATAACTGTTCTAGCACAAAAACAAAACAAATATCTGGCCTTCTCTATTCTTGATGCTAACAATAACAGAACTGATGCATCTGCCTATTCTTTACTGTACCAGACAGTAAGAAGATAAAAATATAAACTCTTACTTTTTTCTTTAGCTGTATTTGGCTGCTGCAACTGTGTGATTTGGAGTAGCTGTAGCTGCTGGGAGATGATCCATCTCTGGTGCATCAAAAAAGTATGCCTGGAAGAAAAGAGACCGATAGGGGAGTTAAAAAATAAGGGTCCAGGTGAATGTTCTTCTAGACTCCATGCTCATAGTACTTGTGGGCTCTCATGGCCTCTTTTTGCTCTACCACATCTTATCATCACACTGAACTACAACCATCTTGTGATATCTGACTCTCTTACTTGACTGTGAATTCCATTTTAAATATAGCTACCATTTATTGAGCACTTATTGCATTATCAAACCGGATCCTCATGGCAACTCTGTGGGGTAGTTATTATTTTCATTTGAGAAGTTGAGAGACTAAGGATCAAAGAGACAGTTGTTTGATCAAGTGGGCACAGCTGAGTGGTAGAGCCAGGACTCAAAGCAAGATCTGTCTACTCCAAAGTTCAAGCTCCTAATTGCTTCATTATATAGTCTCTCTTCTAGGGCAAGGACCATGTCCTTTTCCATCTTTGGGTCACCAGCACCTCACACAGGGCCTGGCACACTATGTAAGTGATCAATACTTAATGAAATAAGCTAGGACAGATTGCTGCTAAACCAGTTTGCTAATCAAAGAGAAGGTGCTAGACATGTTTAACTCATTCTACAGGCAGGAAATGAAAGGTGTGATAAGTGCTTCTACTTACCAACTACAATTTAACTGTCAAAAATCAGAAGAAGGTAGATGAGGGAAGATATTGGGGAGGACCTTTCCATCTGTGTTTCAAGGACTGCAAAGCCTAACTTTAGCCCAGGAATATACCAATCTCCTAGCCTCTGGACATTTGTTGTTCAAAGGAAAGATGAATTGGTTAAAATATCAAGGATCATTGCACACACATACCTCTCTCTCACAGTTCGTGCCTTAGAAAGGGAAAAAGATAATAAGCCACCAAGTCAAAAAACATTTCATCTGCTCTGCTCTCTATCAGCCAGAAGGGGGCACCAGTACAACATGCAGAAGATTTCCACCAACTTGCTCCATTCCCACGTAGGCTCTTCAAGGGTCCTTTTCAAAAAAGCTTCAGATGACTTTTTTTCTGCAGATTCCCTTTAGAGACTATCACACTCCCAGAGTAATTCCATTACTTTAAAAAAGTCTTCTTCCCCAGGCTTCCTTTCTGCAGCTCTTTACTGAGTTGGGAAAAGAAGAGACGCTAACTTAAGGGGAAGTGTTGGGCGCCTCCAGTTGGCACAGAACCACAGAGCCCTTGTGTTACGGAAACTATTAGGGGAAAATTTACCCAGGTGGAATGAGCTGAAACCCACCTCATCTACTATCTTGTACTATGATTTCAGACATGACACCCCCACCCAGAACCCCCTGCTGAAGGCCTCAGTTTTCTTATCTGTAAAATGTGAGGATTGAAAAAGATGCTCTCTAAAGGTCTTTGAATTCTATGATTCATGAATTCCATAAATTATTATTATTTTTTTTAATAATGAAGGTTTGATTTTTTTTGGTAACAAAAATTTTAGAAATAAGTGCTGATGGTTGGTGTGATAGACTAATTCCACAAATTCTTAATAACAAACACAGCTATCATTTGGAAAGTGTCTACTGTGTGCCAGGCACATACATCCCTGAACATTATTCTGCTCAATAAACCCATAACAGGCAATTTAATCCCCATTTTAAAGATGAGAAAGTTGAGGCTCAAAGATAAAGAGAATTTCCCAAGGACATATAACTACTGTGTCTGAGCTAGCAGGATTTGAATCCAGTTGTATCTGGCTCCAAAGTTGATGGTCCTCAATTTGCCAATATGCCCTGCCAGCCTAGATCTCAGCATTGTGGCAGCCTCAAGGATGAATCACACACACACACCCAGCCCTAGGAGTAGGGGTAGGAGGAGTCATCTAGCAAAAAATTCAGGTAAATGGGTTCTTACATCTTCAAACATACAGGCCAAGGGCACACCCTCTGGGTACTTCCTTAGTCATCCCTGACAGGTATGCTCCAGGGCAAACTAGGAGATTGTTTACATGTATAAGTGCTGAGGGGTCCCCAGCAGGTGTGAGGCTGTCATATACTTTACTGCTTTAAAGACAAAAACAACCTGTGTTACCCAGGGGAGAGTCAGAAAGCCAAGCTGTCTAGTTCAACCAGTGCCCCTCAGCTCAAGAAACTTCTCTGCCAATTCTCTCTCTAACCTTCCAATAATGTTTTTTGTTTGGATGGTTTATCGTATTTTTCATGTTGCAGATGCTATCACCCAATCCTTAAAAGAACAGTAAAGATACTACTACTTTTAAAGATCAGCAACTTTTTCTATGTGAGGAGGTGGGGGTCCAGAGAGAGGAAAGAACCAAAGCAGAGAGTGGAAGAGTTGGGACTAGCAAGGCTCCCAATTTCTGGTTCAGCCACCTTGCATTGTACATCTCCTGCAGAAGAGAAAGAAGGAGGCAATGTTCAGGGTGGGGAAGAAAACCCCATGCATGATGGGCCCCTGGCTAAATATCTGACCACAGATGTTTCCCTTCATAGAGAACACTGTGTACTCCTCTCCAAGAAGAGGTCCTAACCACTCAATTACCTCCCTCCTCCATATCCAATTTGCCATGCTCCTCTGATTCCCTTACAGAACTGAACAGAAAATGCCCTTTTTCCTGCCTCTTTCTCTCCACTAACTTTTCATTCAGATATATAATAGATAAAGAGTTCAGGAGAGAGGTGGGAACACTCCAGTGAGAGGCAGGTATTTACAATGGCAAGGGCACTGTCTTTCTAGAATGGGAGACTTGGGTTTTCACCCATTTATTGGTTGTATTACCTTGAACAACCCTTACTGGGGCCCTAAGGAGGAATAAGCAGCAGACTGGTCCTGGCAGCTTCTAATTACTCAGGAATCTTTTAATAACACCTTTACATCTGAACAGCCCTTTGTAGTAATATAAAGACTTTTACAGCAATCCCATTGAATCTCACAAAAGCCCACAAAAATATGAATCTCTATGACAGATGAGGAATCCAAGCTTCCAAGAGTTAAATCACCTGCCTATGCTCACACTAGTAAGCAACATCCAGTCCAGTACACTTTCTACTTTATAGCTCTTTTAGAAAGTTCCTGAGCAGGAAGAGAGGCAGGTAAATGCTATCGTCAGCCCCATTTATTCCAAAAGGGAGCAACAGGTATAGGAGGTAAAACATCCTGCCACAGGTACCAAATGAAAGCGAATTCTTAATATAGCACTTCCCTGCTCCCTTGTCCCACCTGACCCACCTCTATCTCTTACAGAAATGAAGTGAGCAATGCCTTTTCTCCTGTCTCCTTTTCTTCACCAACTTCTCAGCCAGGAATAGGAAAAAAATTTCAGAAGAGTGATGGGAAGATACAGCAAGAGGCAGTCAAGTTACAGTGGAAAGAAAAGTCTTCTTCAGCAGACAAAGGGGTTATAACAGCATTTTAAAGGACTGACCAAGGTATTCCAAGTGCCAGAAGGTGGTAGGATCACTCAGTCATGAGTCAAACCAACAGTGCTGTCTCAAGAGTTTAAAGCTTAGGCACATGTGAAATGCTTGTAAACCAGATCTATATTTCAGAACTCTGCATGTTGTATGAGGCTCTTTAACAATAAAGCATCAAGGTCTTATTAATGAGAGGTGGTTGGCTATGCAAAAATATTAGTGATCATACAGTGCCACAGAAAGATTTACTCCTACAATTGTAGAACTTGACCAAAGGTCTGGACACACGCTGTACATGCTATAAGACATCCTTCCTTGGGCATGTTCTTTTGTGTGTGTGTGTGAGTATCCTTGACACTCTTGGACTCTGCTTTTTTTCAAAACCTGTATCAGAGCTTGTTAAGGCCATGGACAGCAATTTTTTAGCATAATGTGTGCAGAAGATATAAAACCTGTCTCCTTAGGATCAAAGGAAAAGGGCCTAATTTTTAGTGGACATTAATAAGACAAGTTCTATGTTAAGTGCTTTATACACATTATTTTATATTATCCTCACAACAACCCTATGTGGCAGGAAATACTATACCCATGTTACAGCTTTAGAACTTAAGATTTATAGAAGTTGGATAACATGCCCAATTCACACAGCCAGTGAGTGGCAGAACTGGTCTTCAATCTAGACCTGACATAAAATCACATCTTTTCCTAAAAATTTGACACCTAAACACCTGAACTCAAAAACTGTTGCTTGCCTTAAACATAACTCCATTTTCCTCAATTTGACTTCATTCTCGAACTTTCCATCCATGAAACTTTAAATCTCAAAAATCTTTCTAGGTGTGTGAAGAAAATCAACAAAGGTTAACAAGGCAGGACTCCCTCTACCCCTACTCCCCAGTCCTGTGTATAGATGTTCATTCACCCGCACCTCTCCCTGGCCAGATAACAAATCTTAACCAAATTTCAGAAATAAGGTAAGACCAGAGATTACAATCAAATTCTCATAACTTTACCATTCCCCACCTAGGAGAGTCTATTCAAAATGATACCTATTTCATGGAGTCAGTTTTAAAAGAATCATCATCTCTAACAGTTTAGGTCTTTTAGCTTTTGCATATCAAGCACACCAAAAGAATGAAGGCATGAAACCATACCAAACAGCTCACAGAAAGAAGCATATGAAGTAACACAATTGTCACAACTGTGGCCAATGCAACTCGCCGGTTATCTTCACGAACGGCTGGCCAAAATGTCATTGCCAAGACAGACCCTGAGATGGCCAGGGCAATCATAACTAGAATCCAACGAACAGCTTTCTGGGGGATAATCCATAGTATCTGGAAAAAAAAAAAAAAAAAAAGAAAAGGAAGGAGGATAGAGGTTCTTTGGAGGCATTTCAGAGAGGTATTTGTTCATTCTGGGTACATATGCTTATAAAAGCCAATTACAGATGTGCCCCCCCCCCATTGCCATTCTGGTTTTTCAACACAGATTGGAGAAACACCAGCAGTATGCAGACTGAGGCAAATGCTTTCATAATGAAGGCTTGAGACCCAGTGAAAGCACTTGGGCTTCCACCCACACTTCATGCTGAACTTATAAACCACAAGGGTGTTTTTCAGGAGCACATGAGTTCTAGGCTGGAAATAATGATGCTGGCTGAATTTTCAACCACGAACAGGGTATCACTCAGAATCTATTCCACAAGTAGTAGTACTTACTGCTGTGGGGATATAAATGAAGAGGGAATATCCATAGACGCACACAATCTCCAAAAATGAATAGGAAACAATGTTCATAACTTTGCTGTTTCTCCACATAAGGAAACCCCAGAGTGCAAAAGGAACCAGCCAGGCGTAGACATAGATGATTGTAGCTGCTATAGACACTGAGGATGATAGGACACAAACTTTAATCCCCACCATGCCTTTAAGATACTATTAGAGCCCTTCCAATACCACACTGTACTTATTTCCTAACATATCCATCTACTTCACCGTGGGGTAACTGAATGTAGGGAACTGTATATTACTAGTCTCTCTATTTCCTGAGCCTGGAAAGTACCTGACACACAGTAGGCACTCTATAAATATTTGTTGAATTAATGAATCTTTAGCATTTGTTTTTATGATGATCACAATATTTCATGTTTTTTTAATCACCTCTAATTACATCATCTGGGGCCATTGTACTCATTATCCTAAAACCTGCCTATCTTTTTTTTTAATGTTTTATTTATTGTGAAATATAATATATATATAAAAAAGCAATAAATTTCCAAGCATATTTTAACGAGTAGTCATACAGCAGATTTTAAAGTTTGGTTCCATGATTTTTCGTCTAGCTGCTCTAAAACCTGGAGACCAACAGAAATATCAATATGATTCAGCAGTCATACTCATTTGTTAAATCCTATCTTCTCTGTTATACTCCTCCTTCTCTTTAAATAACATACATACATAAAAGCAATACATTTCAAAGTATATTGCAACAATTTGTTGTAGAACAGATTTCTGAGTTTGGCACGGGTTACAATTCCACAATGTTAGGGTTTTATTTCTAGCTGCTCTAAGGTACTGGAGGCTAAAAGAAATATCAGTATTTTCATATGTTTTCTGTAATATATTTAATAACTAACAAATACTAAACAACTGAATCAAGAAACTGAAATACTTCAGAAAAGCACAAAGCAAGTGTTTAAGTATACAGAGCATTTCAATCAAATCAAAGCCAACAATCCCCTTGGAAGAACATGTCCTCTTTCCTAGTATAACAAAAGCTGACACTGACTTCTTTAGCAAATTTATTTAAATGCCCTGGGTACAGATTCATTTGTTCTGCATGCTATTTAGAGTTCCTCCTGTCTCTGAAATGGGTAGTTTCAGCTCATTGATGAATTGCTTGAAATAGTATCCCTTTCAACCTTTTTAAGTAATTCTGTCTCTGTTGAAAATGCTATTTAGTGGTTCCTCAGGGCAGCACTGATCAGTAAATCACTGTATCTCTACTCCTCCAGTACTGGCATTCCCCAGAAGATTCATTTTTCCCTCTTCTGGAGTGAAGGATCATAAAGCATGGCTAAGCCCATGGCCCCAACCCTTCCTACATGAAAATCATCAGGTAATTCTCTTACCACTTTTGGCAAGAACAACAGGACCCCTAGCAATGACAGTTAGACTCTGGTTAAGACATTTGGAGAGGACTGTGGGAAGATGGTGGAGTGGGGAGCTCCAGGAATCAGGTCCTTCATCAGAACAACTAATAAACAGGCAGGAACTGTCTGAATCAACCATTTTGAAACTCTGGAGTACAGGAGAACAATGTACAGCATCCAGGGAAGAATGGGAGGAAGAGACTGATAAGTTACAATAAATACCAGTACTTTACTCTGCACCCGGCAGTTACTGGCACCCATAACCCACTCCCATGATAGTCGGCAGCGGGGTCCAGCCCATGGCATAGCTTGCTGGTGTTAGAAAGACATAAAAATCCACTTTCCTAGGATCCAGGGAGGGCATGGACCAATCACTGAGCACTGATTACTATTTTTTAATTGGTAACTTCAGATCACTGG
>PVIY010061797.1:0-11110 GCA_004026745.1 Myrmecophaga tridactyla | reverse complement strand
TTCTCTTTGACCTCCGACATTCTGATTAGTAAATGTCTTGGAGTACCTCTATTTGGATCTATTCTCTTTGGGGTACGCTGCACTTCTTGGATCTGTAATTTTAAGT
Organism: Myrmecophaga tridactyla; assembly: GCA_004026745.1. Taxonomy (NCBI): domain Eukaryota; kingdom Metazoa; phylum Chordata; class Mammalia; order Pilosa; family Myrmecophagidae; genus Myrmecophaga; species Myrmecophaga tridactyla. Next base: position 11,004 of record PVIY010061797.1, on the reverse strand, counting down.
CTTTCATAACAGTTGGGAAATTTTCAGTGATAATTTCCTTCATTAGTTTTTCTCCTCCTTTTCCCTTCTCTTCTCCTTCTTGGACACCCACAACATGTATATTCATGAGCTTCATATTGTCCTTCAATTCCCTGAGTCCCTGCTCATATTTTTCCCTATATTTTCTTTTTCTTGCTGGCTTTCAGATGTTCCATCCTCCAGTTCAAAAATCCTATGTTCTGCCTCTTGAAATCTACCATTGTAGGTTTCCATTGGTTTTTTTCATCTCTTCTACCTTGCTTTTCATTCCCATAAGTTCTGTGGTTTTTTTTTTCAGACTTTTGATTTCTTCTTCTTGTTCATTACTTGCCTTCTTTATATCCTCCCTCAATTCATTGATTTGGTTTTTGATGAGGTTTTCCATGTCTGTTCGTATATTCTGAATTAAATGTTTCAGCTCTTGTATCTCATTTGAATTGTTAGTTTGTTCCTTTGACTGGGCCATATCTTCAATTTTCCTAGTGTGATTTGTTATTTTTTGCTGGTGTCTAGGCATTTAATTACCTTAATTAGTTTATTCTGGAGATTGCTTTCACTTCTTTTACCTAGGCTTTTCTTGCTGGATGAATTTGTTGTCTCTCTGTTCTTTGACATTCAGTTCAGCTTTTTCTGGACCTCTAGCTTAGGTTTTGTTTAACAGAGGAGAGTTTTTCAGTTCTTGTTTTCTTGTTTCTTGCCCTGCTTGTATGGTGTCTTTTACCCCCCACCCTGAGGAGGGTCTACGTAGGTACTATAGACCCCAGCTGGATTTTCCCAGACCAAACTGGCCTCCTATCAGGAGGAAAGAGTCACCTGTGTCGGTTTTCCCTGAGGGTGAGACCCAGCAGGTTGACAGACTTTCCTGTGAAGTCTCTGGGCTCTGTTTTTCATATCCTGCCCAGTATGTGGCACTTGTCTGCCTGCAGGTCCCACCACCATACGAGGATGCAGTATCTTTAACTTTGTCAGACTCTCCCTGCTGGGGGCATGGTGGAGACAGAGGAGAGGTTGTAGGCTGGTTTTAATGGCTTCAAATTACCAAGCCCTGGTGTCTGAATTCCTTGAGGGAGGGATTCCACCTGAGTTGGGCTTCACCCCTCTCCTGGAGAAGGCACAGGTTCCAGACAAGCCCTCACAACAAGTTTGTTTCTGCCTATGTCTGGGACAGTTGCAGCCTGAGGAGCCCTGCCGCCATATCCAAAGGCTGTCAAGCCTTTGTGGAAACACAGCCACAAAAACCTCTGTTTCCTTCTCTTTTTTTCCTTTTTCTGTCAGCCCAGGCCCCTTGGCACCAGGGCAAAACTGAGCGATCTCCGCTTTGACCAGGTTCACCTGAGCTGGGGGCCTATTTTTAGAAGTCAGAGTTTGTTAATTAACGCCACAATTGGCATTTGGTTGGGCTCAGCCCCTGCTGCTGGTAAAGTCTCTTTCCTTTCCCCTCTGGGAAGCAGCCTGTGGGGGAGGGACGCCGGCTGCCGCAGCTTGGGGAACTCACAGTTCTGGGGGGGCTCGCAGCTGGTCCAGCTGGTCCGGACTGGGGTACGCTGTGTGTCCGGTCACTGATGTGGCCCCAGGAGCTGTTCTGTACTGTTTCTGGTTATTTAGTAGTTGTTCTGGAAGATGAACTAAAATGCACACATTGCTAAGCCACCATCTTGGCCCTGAAGTCTCCTATTGTGCTGCTGTGGCCATCTTGATGACACACAACCTTGACTTTGTTCCCTCCTTCCCTGTTTCATTTCTTCTTTCCCCTCACTCATGCAGTCCCCAATAAAGTAAGCTCTGCCTTACTTTAAAGTAAGCTCTGCCTTACTCTGTGTTTCTTAGGAAGTTAGCAAAGACAATCCAGTTTAATAACCTGGAAAAGTTACGTGAATTCATGCGTGTTTTTTCCTACCCAAAGAAACCTAGACTCAATAATGGGAGTAGAATTAGAATCTTTAATAGGCAGGGAAAAAGTCTTCAACTTAGCTGCTATCCAGGCATCAAGAACTTCTTGGTTACGTTTTAAGATAATTAAAATGAATGCCTGTGTCTGGGACTTCCTTTCTTGAGAGACACAGCATGGTTGGGTGTGGCTTTTGGCTGGGTCAGGCTCTTTACCTCGCAAGCCCATCTTAATGGCAACCCCATAAAGAGCTCAGAGCTCCCTTCCGTCTGCATTGTTCACCACCCACCAGTTCTGCGCTAACTAAAGTGTTGCTAACATTTCCACCTTTTGTTCTTTCTGTGCATTTTTTAAAACTTTGTATTTTGAAATAATTTCAAACTTATGGGACAATTGCAAAAATAATACAAACCTCATACGGAGACATTCAACACACCCTCACCTCCCCAGATACCCAGACCCAAACTTTAATATTGTGCCAAATCATTCATCTCTTCATCTCTCCATCTATCAATCCATCGTATATCTATATCTATATATCTATATCTATCTAAATCATTTTCTGAACATCTGAGAGCAAGTTGCACACATTGTACTCCTTTAACATATATTCCATATACATTCCTATAAACATGAATATTCATTTATGTAAACATCTTAAGTGCAGTTGTCAAGTTCAAGAAACTTAACATTGATATTATGTTCCAAAAATGTCCTTTTGAGCCTTTTCTCCTCTAAGATCTTACTCAGTATCATGCATTGCATTTAATTGTCATTATCTCTTTAGTTTATCTTTCTTTTTAATTGTAGTAACATATATATATATATCATAAGTCTTCCCATCCCAACCTCTCACAAGCATGCAATTCAGTGGGATTAATCACATTCACCACGTTGCAGTACCCTACCCACCATCCGTTACTAGAACTTTCCCTTCAACCCAACAGAGACTCTATACTCATTTTGCATTAACCCCCCATTGCCCTTACTCCCCATTTCTGTGATACTATACTCAAATTTATGTCTCTATGAGTGCATATTCTCTGATATTTTCTTTGTGGTTACCCTGGGGCTTAAATTTAATACCCTAGATCTATTACAATCTTGTTTGCTTTGACACCAATTGACTTCAATTGCACACACAGTTGCATATGTTCCTAAATCCCTCTGTCCCCTTCTTGTCACAATACTTCTTGTCACAAATTGCATATTTATGCCTTATGAGTCCAAAACCATTGATTTATTATTACATTTCATGCATTTGCCTTTTAGATCCTGTGGGAAGTAAAAAGTGGAATGACAAATAAAAATTCAATAGTACTGGTATTTATATTTACCCATATCATTACTTTTTGAGAGCTCTTTATTTTTTTGTACTGTCTAGTATCCTTTCCTTTCAACCTGAAGCATTCCCTTTAGCATTTCTTGTAGGGCCAGTCTAGTGACGATGAAGTCTCTCAGTTTTTACCTGGGAATGTTGTAATCCCTCCCTTTTTGGAAGACAGTTTTGTTGGATATTGAATTCTTGGTTGGTAGTTTTTTACTTTTATAATTTAAAAATATCATTTCACGGCCTTCTTGCTTCCATGGTTTCTGTGCCAGTTTGAATCTTTTGTGTACCCTAGAAAAGCCAAGTTCTTTAATCCTCATTCAATATTGCTGTGGTGGGAACTTTTTGGTTATTTCCATGGAGATGTGACCTACCCAGTCATGGGTGGTAACTTTTGATTAGATGGTTTCCATGGAAATGTGTCTCCATCCATTTAAAGTGGGGGTTACTTCCTGGAGCCCTTTAAGAGGGAACCATTTTGGGAAAAGCTTTAAAGCCATGAGAACCACCTGAACTGACAGAGCCAAAAGAATGGACAGAGCCCTGGGGAAGCCGTTGAAGAGAAAGCTAGCAGATCTCACCATGTGCCTTTCCAGCTGAAAGAGAAACCCTGAATCTCATCAGCCTTCTTGAACCAAAGTATCTTTCCCTGGATGCCTTAGATTGGACATTCTTATAGACTTGTCTTAATTTGGACATTTCCATGGCCTTGGAACTGTTAACTTGCAACTTAATAAATTCTCTTTTTCAAAAGCCACTCCATTTCTGGTATATCACATTCTGGCAGCTTGCAAACAAAAGCAGTTTCTGATGAGGAATTGGCACTGAATCTTATTGAGGTTCACTTGTATGTGACGTTGATTCTCTCTAGTGGCTTTCAGAATTTTCTCTTTATCTTTGGCATTTGACAGTCTGATTATAACATGGCACAGTATGAGTCTATTTCGGTTTATCTGTTTGGAAATTGTTAAACATTTTGGATTAATTCAAAATATATTGATGACTTTGGTTAAATTTGAGATGTTTTTAGCCATTGTTTTCTCAAATACTCTCTATGCCCCTTCCTTCCTTCCTTCCTTCCAGAACTCCCACAATACATATATGCTTGATGGTGTCCCAAAGTCTCCTCAGGCTGTGTTCACTTTTCTTCATTCTTTCCTTTTTCTCTTCCCCAGACTGGATTATTTCAATGATTTTATGATAAGTTCATTGGTACTTTCTTTTTCCAGCTTCAATCTGCTGTTGAACCCCTCTAGGAAATTTTGCATTTCTGTTACTGTGGTCTTTAACTCTGTTTGATTCCTTTTCATAATTTCCATCTCTCTATTGATATTCTCTTTGTGTTCAACTATTGTTTTCCTGATTTCTTTAGTTCTTTGCCCATATTTTCCTTTAGCTGTTTGAGCATATTCAGGACCATTTTTTGAAAGTCTTTGGCTGGAATGTCCCAGATCTGATCCTCCTCACTGATGGTTTCTAATGTGCTAATCTTCTCCCTGCCCTGGGCCATCATTTCTTTTTTCTTTATATGTTTTGTAATCTTTAGCTAAAACCGGAACATTTTGATATTTTAATGTATTATTGCTGGAATTTAGATTTGAGGCATCTTTTCCTTAAGCTTGTATCCAGCTACTGCTTTGTTAGAGCATTCTTTGAATGCCAAGAGCTAACATTAACATTGACAACAACAAAAAGACCGAGAAAAAAGAAAAGGCATTTCCCCATCTTTGCAGATTGACCTGTGCAGGTGCTCTGCACCAGAGTTTATCTATACAATGAGTTAAGAGTATAGCTCCAGGCTAAAACGTAGGGCTCTCCCTGGTCCTTTCTGTGCAATGTGCCTTATCTTGGGCATGCACGTTTGGTCCTAGGAATTCCCCTGTTTACATGAGCATGAGTGTCCCTTCTTCCCAGGAAATAGCTTCCTCACAGTTCTGGGTGCTGCACTGTATGTCCTACAGCCAGAAATCCCTTGCCACAAACAGCCACACACTGTTCTCCCACAGCATTCTGTAGAAGGGTGCTCTGAGCTGGCTTCCACACACAAGTTCTGGGATGGTGAGTTCCTCAGGTCACCACCAGACCCATTAGGGCAGACATACATGCTCCCACTATGTGCACAAGGGTCACCCTGCTCCCTCTGGCACTGGGACCAGGGATCTGTCCTGGAAGCAGGGGCTGGCTCCATGACAAATTGGTGAGGACTGGGAGAAAGGTCATCCATGGTGCCACGTGATCCTACTGCTTTTAGGTAGGTTGCCTTCTTCTTGATTTAACACTCACCCTGTTACTGCATCCTTTATCTGTTTTCTGGAGCTTTGAGAGAGGTGTTTCTGCCACTGCTTGCTGGTTGTCCACAGCTTCTGTAAGGGGCTGGAGCCCTGAGGCTTCTCGTCCCACTATCTCGATCAGGGTGGGTCCTTGTGCGTTATTAATAGCTCAGTTGCAGCTGCCATCCAGGCCCAGCTGACTGACTTGACAAGTTCTCTCCCCAGAAACCAATTCCTGCTTCTGTTACCACTCTAGTTACAAAATTTCATAGTTTTCCAGTGGTCTGCCCACTGAAAACCTGTTTTTCCCACAAACTGTGATTTTAGTATGTGATTTCTGAGAATGTGAGGTTTGTACAGCTATGTACATGTTACAATCTAGTAGAATTGCCCATATCCCTTTAAAAACAGACTGAAATAAATGCTTGCTCGAGGAATAAAATAGTATTTATTATTATCTTTGTTTATGTCAGAGAGAATTAAAAACACATTTTTTCCACTGCAACAGTGTATCACTAGATAATGAGGTAAACACACTGTGCTGAGTATCTTTCTTTGCCTCCATGGAGTCCGCTGTCCATCCTTCTCCAGTATGTCCTGTATGCTGGAGGCTGGGGTTAAGGGTTACAGCAATGGCAGCTCTCTGGCCCTCCAACCTGTTGGGTTCAGCCAATGGGAGGCATCAGTGGGGGAGGGGCATCAGAGAATGAGAAAAATATGAGTCGGAGTGACAGCCCCTTTGTTAAAACTCCCAGTCGTCACGTGTTGTCTATTTCCTGCTGGGACTCTGTTTCCTAAACAACTTTCTTTGAAGATTGGTGTGTTTTCCAAACTTCAGTAGGTGGATGTGTGAGTCAACTTCATTAACTCTTGTATTCCTATCAATTAAATGGAAATTCACAAAAAAGGAGAGATGATCATGTTTCACTCTATCGTCAGGTAAAAGTAAAGAATGTCTTTTCCTTGGCAAATGTGTTTTCAGAAAATAATACAAGATACATGTGGAAAAGTGCCATTTTGAATATTATTCAACCTATCCTTTTTTTTTTTTTTACATGGGCAGGCACCAGGAATCGAACCCGGGTCCTTGGGCACAGCAGGCAAGCGTTCTTACCTGCTGAGCCACCGTGGCCCGCCCTCAACCTATCTTTTGATGATTCAGAAGACACTTTAATAGAAGGTAGTGTCTTAAGAATCATAGTCATCAACAATTATAATTGTAGTAAAGATGTGTGGAGGTTCTGGTAAATTGAATACCTGAGAGCAGAATTTTCTTTACTTTGATTATAATAATTCTGAATGTCTGCTATAAAAATACCCTATGGACTCTGTTACATTACGAATAAAACACAGACCCAGGATAATAACCCTGTCAAAGTTTCTGTAATTTGTAAATAAAGTCAGAAATATTTGACTATCTCCTATGTTCTAGACACTATTATGGTTTGTTCACCTTACTTCCTTTAACCTTCAGGGCAACACAGCAAAGTGAGTTTTATTATCCTGTTTTATAGACAAAGGAACAGGCTGGTATGGGGCAAAGCTGGCATTTGAAACCAGGTCTGTTTGACTTCAAAGCCCAACTTTTCATTGTTCTACCTGCCTTTTCAAGGACTGTCAGGTGTAAATTCAAGAATTCACAACTTCTCAGCACTCATGATTTTCATAGTCCTGACGTGGTTAATCCTAGCTGGCTGTGGAAACCAGTGCATCTCCTTTTGTGATTTTCCTCCAGTTGGAACTGATTCTTAATGATTCAAGCATGGCGGTGTGCCATTACCCACTGCAATGGCCTAATGCCCCAACAACATTTGCTTCAGCACCATCCCTCAAGCTAATGGCCTGCTGTCACTAAGCTGTGCAATCCCAGGACTGAACTTTTCACCTGAAGAAGTGGTAGGAAGCCATTCTGTCAGGTAGTGTCTTAAAATGCAGTGCACCAAATCGTAGAATTTTAGAGCTGGAAGGAAACACTTATAATGAAAGCAATATTTTTTACGTACTTTTGAAACTGTTCTTGAAATAGTAGGCTACACATGGCACGGCAAAAAGGCAATCTTTATTTTTCATGTCCCATGACCAAGGCAACAGTCTCATACGTGAGAAGGTAAAAGAAAGGCTTAGTTTTCAATATTTTATGCTCTTCAGATTTGTGTCTGTTTGTTTTAAATCCTGAAGAGTAACCTGTACCTAGAAGATAGTTCCAGGTAGTCCATTGGATGTGGTAAGCAGTGGCTCAGAGAGTGGACCTAGATCCATCCTTTATGTGGAGCTTGTTCTACAAGTCAGTGTGGCAGTAGAGAATTTTAAGAGCATGGGCTGTGGAGAGAGACTGTCTGGGTTTCTATCCTGGCCCTACCACTTACCCTGCTGCGCCTCAGTTTCCTCACCTGTAGAATAGGCATGAGTACACGCACCTCATGGGATTGTCAGAGCATTGAGTCAGGTAAAGTATGTCAATAATGAATGTGAGATCCTTAGAACAGTACTTTGCAAGGTGACCTGTATATGTATTAGTGACAATTCTTATTACTCTAATTTTTTTTTTGAGACTTAGAGATGTTAATCAACTTGTCTAAAGTCACACAGCTAGTAAGTGAGTAGAACTCCAAAGTTCTTTCCTCTTTTTTGGATGAAAAGAGTAACCCAGGAAAACAGTTGTAAAAGCTAGTGATACTTCTCTGATGCCCCTGAGGGGTGATCCCTTGTGTCTGTAAAAGGAATGCTCTGAATGAAACAACACCAGGAGCTAACCCAGATGGGTGGAGGGGAATGAATGCTTCCCCTCTCTGCCCTGCATCTTTCCAGGAACCCAAAGTTAAATCAAGGGAAACCATGGAGGAAATTTAGATGCCAATGTCACAAGTCAAGAGAAAAAACTGATCCTACATAGCACCTACTCAAGAGAATCCCAAGGACTTATGCTTTCATGTGCACCAATCTTGACATAGTCTTCCTTTCTGGGTCCATCATTCTTGTTCTTAAAGTGTTTAGGGGTTTATTCTACTGAAAAGTATTGTGGGCTATGGCAGTGGGTCATCAAGGATATAGGCATTCACAGACTCTTCAATGTTTGCTCAGTGTTGTGGTATTTTGAAGCTGTATGTATCCCAGAAAAGCATCTTCTGAAATCTAATCCATTCCTGTGAGCATAAACCCATTGTAAGTAGAGCCTCCTCCACATAGGCAGGTACTGGGAATGAAACCCGGGTCTCCAGCATAGCAGGCAAGAACTCTCCCTGCTGAGCTACCATGGCCCACCCAAGTAGGGCCTTTTGATGAGGGTACTTCAGTAAAGGTGTGTGCCGCCTCAATCAGGATAGGTCTTAATCTTCTTACTGGAGTCCTTTTTAAGAGAATGAAATTCAGACACAGAGGAAAAAGTCAAGGAAGCCAGAAGCTGAAATCAGTGAAACCCAGGAGAGAAGTGAGAGACCAGCAGATGCTGCCATGTGCCTTGCTACATGAGGAACAAAGGCTCTCAGGCATCATCTGATGATGCCTTAATTCGGACATTTTCCTGGACTTAAAATTGAGCAAATAAATTCCCATTGTTCATTCCCACCTATTAATGGTATTTGCTTTGAGCAGCCTTGGAAACTAAAACAAATGTTATTCCCAGCTCTTGGAACAGTTCCTGGTTCTCACTGAGTATTTATTAAATGAATGGATGAGTGGATGAATGGATGGATGAAGGGCTGGAGGAAGGGCTGGATGGCTGGATGGAGGAATGGGTTAATGGAAGAAGGGATGGATGGATGAGGGGATGGAAGAATGTAGGAAGGGATGGATGGATGAAGGAATGGATAAATGGAGGAAGGGAGAGTTGGAGGGAGGGAGGAAGGGAAGAAGGAATGAATTGATGAATAAAAACTTTGTGTGCAGAAGGAAGGCAGAGAAGAACTTAAATGAACACCACTCATTGTCTTTCAGGCTGGGGTTTGAGAGACCAAAGCTGAATGTGTTGGGCAGGTTCCTGCAAAGACTCTGTCCTCTTCCCTTTCCTTTCTAAGTGGCAGCATTCAGTTCTGAGTCTGGACAAAAGATCCTCCCACTTGGGAGGACTTCCAGGACACCCCAGGAGAGTGAACCTCTTGCATCTCTATTCCTGGTTTCCATGGGTCAAAGTGGCTTTTGGGATCTTAACAAAAAACATATTGTGGCCTGCGTCTGGACAACAGATTCAAGTGGGGGTGGAGCCAAACTGATGGGAGACTGTTTCAGTAATTCAGGTAGGAACTGAGGAGGGCTCAAATTGAAACCCAGGTGGTGAGAATGGCCTGGGGGTAATATATTCTGTATTATTGACACTTATTGGACTTCTCACATCCTGCCCTGAGGCATTCATTGTCCCTAAATAGAGTAAGTTTATAGTTTCCAGCTGACAATGTTGGCCAGACACCAGCTATTGCTAGGAACTGGCTTTTTTAGAATGGCCACAATATTCATTGTTTCTGATTTCTGAGTACCATCTGTTTTGTTCTACAGTATATTTCTTTCTATACTTAATAAAGACCGATTGAAATGGCATTTGTTCAGAATATTTATACCTGGGAAGTCATTGTAGCTTTTCCCTTCCACTTATCATTGCTGTTTCTCTTACTCCCTCTCCATTTCTCTCCCTTTTCTACATGTGTTTGGGCCCCATACATTGCTGGGACATCTGCCTCATAACTGTGATTCTTTGATTGTAATCCCAAGTAAGGAAAACTTTCTGTACCTCTGAGGCCCTTGAAATGCATCCAGAATTTCTCTTGCCCTAGTCCAGAGGCTTGTAGGAGGAGACCGAAGCTCAAGAAGAGACAGGCTATGGACTATGGGCACATTAGTCCATCGAGATGTCTTATTTAAGGGCACCGTGTGGGCGAGATATAACTGAAATGGCCCTGAAGAAAGAACCAGATGCCAGGTGTCAGGGACCCAGACCATACTAAAGGCAGATTCTCACTTGTTCCTCTGCTTCTTCCACGAATTCCTTTGTTCTTAGAACGGGGAAACTTCCCAAGAGGTTTGCTGCAAAGCTAACACCTTCAGGGCCTGTCCCTGCTCTGGTGAGCTACACCTATCTGTCAACCACTGTCCGCCCACACTAGGATGGCTAAAAGAAGACAGAGGGCAGGCAATGGTCAATCCACCTTCAAGGATCCATTGTATGCCCACTTCCTGTGGCTCTGTCTTCTTGCTATTAACAGTTTTCTGTGCTCAGTTCCTACTTCACACTCTTTTCCATCCTGTGCCTTCCTGCCGAATCTGGCTCCTGGGTGATGGCTTCTTGGCCTCAGCTTTGACCATGCTCCCACCTACCTCTGATGCCAAGCTTGGGCCTCTGAATGCCGTACTCCAACTTATCAACCAGTACTCAGAACCTGCTCTCTGCTCTCTGATCTCTGGCCTGGAGATCTGGGCTCTGACCTTGCCAGTGCTATTTCTCTGCCAGCCCTGTCCCGTGGTCTCCATGTCACTGAGTGGCAGTGGAAGGCATTGAGCTGACTGTCCCC